>LUGF01029779.1:22480-37512 GCA_001625245.1 Calycopis cecrops
CCTTTACGGGCCACCGGAACCCGCCGCACGAAACGTGGAGCGCAATCACATAACGTCGTTATCGTGTAAATAAATAAAAGTTTACTTCTAAATGATTAATAAATAATGAAATAATAAAATCCAGAGATTGTGTGTTGGTCTTATTAGTAGCAGTAGCAGTCTTATTATCCTAAGTTAGTATTATATTTGGCGACCAGGCTGGCGCAGTGGTGCAGGGCTCGGATAAGTGGAGCGTGTAGCGCCAGGGGTCGCGGGTTCGAAACCCGCCTTGGTCATGGATGTTTATCTACGAATTGTATGTATTTCTATAATAAAAATCTTAAATATATAAAATTTCTACAATTTTTAAAAGCATTAAATATATTGTCCGTTGTCTAGTATCCGTGACACAAGTCTCTACGGTATTTAGCACGGGGCTGGACTAGCGTAGTGTGTTAACATATCATCATTACTATTATTATTATTGTTAGTCATTATAATAGTTATTATAAAATAATTATTATTTTAGCCGTCTTATGGCTATCTCCACCCAGGATAAGTAAGCAAGCGGTTTTCCAAATCAGCCTTTTTCCTACCAAATTATGAAAATGAACTCAAATCTCAAAAAACTTTAACCCTCTCTACGTATAGAGACGAAAGTGAATTTCGCTGAGACAGCGGAGGGGCCCCGCTCCCCCTCCCTCTCCTCCCCCCAGCAGTTGAGTGCCAATTAGTAAAGTCTGACTTAACGGAATTTAATAAGGACTGAAACGCTGCTTCTGCGATTATTCGGCGCTTAGTTTAGGACGGGTTTGTTGTGCAGCCAGATTGGGCCGGTTCGATGTCGTTTATGTGAGATTCCGTGGGCCCATTTCGGGGGAGATGGAAAAGCCGGAAGGGATGCCAACACAGAGCGTTTAGTAGTATTACTAACACGGCCTATTAGGTGGGATGAAAAAAAGGAGACGCTTGCTCATATAATTCATGGACATCGATTTTCAGAGTGACTTTTGTTAGGAGGTAGTACCGAGAGGCTGTGAGGGCCGGCCCAGGCGGTACCTGCCGCTGTCACAATAGGTACCTACCAGTTACTGCAGTCAAATTACAACTATGCTGCTTTGTTTGGTGTGTGTTTCCGGTGGCCGATGGCGGAAGTAGGAAGGAGGGCAAAACAAAACTTCAATGCGAATATTAATGTAGGGTCATTACGTCAACATCAAGTGACACCAACTGCTCGTTTGACCCACCATACCACCGTTATATAAAAAGTCACCAAAGTCTAAATGACGATAATTTTCTCCCTAATGCTATAAAAAACTGGCCCAGTCAATACAAATATAATATTAACGAGTGACCCCAAAATCCCAGACGGACCAAATATAGAATATTCGAATTGGAACGTGGATCCAGGAGACAATACATATGACCTATATCGGTGGGAGGTCAATTGTAAAAGACTAGCTGGTACTCGCGACATCGTTCACATAGCGTAGTTCTATTATAGTCAAAGTGAATTTTTATTGTTTGCTTGCAGTCTGCCGAAATTCCGATTTCCCGTAGGAATGAGCGAATTTACTTAGTATCTATACACCACAAAAAGTATCATACGAACCCGTCCAGTAGTTTCGGACTTTTTTCTCCGCCGCGGACAAAAATCAAACGAGCAGTCGGTGAAATTTTCAGGACTACTGACGCCTATACATCCGCACGGAGTGGGAGCAGCTAGGGGCTTCAAATATACAGACTAGGATAATGCACAGAGTCAAATGTAATGATGTCCAGTCCAATTAAATTAAAAAAAACATAAAAGCTACAGAAACTAAATACTTAATTAGTGAATCACCAAACAGACTCAAACGCTGCGACAAAGAGGGCAGTGATAATATTAACGCAATCATTAATAATAAAAAAAAAAAACATTCGCACAGAGATTATCACTTTAAGCCGGTTTCGTGCACACGGGAAAGACCTTTCCGATCGTGCCGGCATTTGGCCGCATTCGGTTGCAATGCTACCTCCTGCTATAATATATAGAGTCACCTACAATAAAATCGGAGGATCAAATAAGGCCCGCTTAGGGGCCTCTGATTATAATACGGACCTCTGCGACCTTTGCGACGGCGACCTCAACATAAGCGCCCGCTCTCGTGTATACGACCCCTGTTATATGACGGTATAAAGGTCTGCTCCGCTGATTTGGATCACAGCGGCCATATTGACCTCTACGTATAACTGGGTTGTCTTAAAGGTTTGCCTGTTTTTCATTCCATTTCGAAATACATAATGGTGTCTAAAATGGGGTGGACGAGGAATCGGAGTAATTTTCATGACTACCGACGCCCATAGACATCCGCATAGAGGCTATACAAATGCTTCGTCCTTCTCTCTCCACGGGCCACCGGTCTATTAGTACCGGCTTCAGTATCCGACTGCTCATCTATGTAATAAGTCTATGGCCTTATTACACCACGTTGGCTCAGACCCGTGCTAAGTACGTTACACTTTCTTCCTAACCTATTTAACTTTCTCGTAAAACTTCAATTATAAGTATTGTTTAATAGTTGATGAGTCGTTTTTAACAAAATTGGTTGATGACGGCCCTTCGCAGTAATTATACAACGTAGACTATTATTTACAGGGCTAATAACTAATAAGTCGTGATAATATTATACTAGACCGGTGTCCATTTTGTTGTGCGTCAAAAATAAAAATTGTCAAATATGATAATATACCTTATGGTAATGTAGCTTTCTTTTGTTTAACGAATGGTCAAATTCAATCCAGTAGTTTTGAAGCTTATTCGATACAAAAATCAAAAAATTCCCCTTTATAATATGAACTAATCTTGACCCTGTACACCCATTTTATAAACTCCAGGAATGAGACAATTACTCCACCCCTCCATTTTATCCCTTTACGAAATTTTGTGTTCTTTATGAAATTTTTCCATTACATTTCACCTACATACAATTTTAATTGTAGTCAAGAACTTAATCTATTTTCATACTTCTTAGTCATAAATGAGAAAATCCCATATAAACTTCGTCCCCCTATTTACACCCTTAGATGTTAAATTTCTAAAGAGCCTTTCTTATTGCTCACTTAAGTTATGAAAGGAACTAAATATCAAATTTCAAAATTTCTGGGTACAGTTGTTTCGTCTGTGCTTTGATATCCGTCAGTCATTGAAGTCCTTCAATAAATATCCATGAATATTACATTCAAATAGAACAGTAATAGAATTCCAATAGCTGATAAAACATTTTTTAACCCTCCTAACTTTTTTTAACAAAAAGCATCCTATATTATTTCTAACACCTCTAGGAGTGTGTGTACAAAGGTTCATGATGATCGGCTGAGTAGTTTTGGCGAGAAAGCATAACAAACAAACACATTCACATTTATAATATTAGTAGGATAAATAACTAGTACAACAGATGCGAAAGATTGAATGTGAAAGTTCATTATATTTTAACGCAAATCCATATACTTTTAACTCAGGGGAAATCCTCAACAAGATACCTCGACCATAAAGGAGCAATACGCTGCCGGATTATGTGGGACTTCAAAACCACTGCGAAGTGTTCTAGGCATCATAGAGGAGCTGGCGAGCGGAGCGAGGAGGAGAAGACACGACAACCCCTGGTCTCCTTCCCTTGCCTCGTCAAAGCTCGTGCATAATGGCATGTAGTGTCTCCCGCTCGACATAGCTCCGGCCTTTTGGAGGCCTAGTAGCCTGCCGGGAGCCCCACGCCTGAGCTGCCTCCAGATTATTACGTATACGTCGGGATGGTTCTCTTTTTGCAACTGTTTCGTAAAATGAGTCTGTATGTCTACAGGCAGATTCTTTATTGGAGTAATACTGCTATACATGCGCTGAGAGTAAGCTGACAGTTACAAAAATCACACATCGGGCGAGGCTAATGAAAGTTGTCATTCAAAATGCGACGATCAGGCTGGCGCAGTGGTACAAGGCTCGGTTAAATGGAGCTTGTTGCGCCAGGGGTCGCGGGTTCAATCCCGCCTAGGTCATGGATGTTTATATATGTAATATATGTATTTCTATAATAAAAATCTTAAATACATAAAATGTCTTTTTATAAAACATTTTAAATATATTCCGTTGTCTAGTACCCGTAACACAAGTCCTTACGGTACTTAGCACGGGGCTAGGCTAACGTAGTGTGTAAAGTCCACAGATATTTATATATTTATTAAAAAAAAAAATCATGCATTCCATTTACGCAAAACCAAATAAATGGATTTGATCCAGATATGGATGTTTATTTATTGTTCGGTAAGTGGCGACTGCATGAAGACGTATAGCTGACGATTAGAGATGAAGGCAAACATTTGTAGGGCAGTGGAACTATAGAATTTACCGAAATGTAGACTACCTACTGTCTATAGTTAGGAATTTTTTTCAAAAAGTATCTTGTGGTCCGACAAATCACAAAATGATCATCAGAGAATCCGACAAAACCCGTGATAAGATTGTATGTAATAAATGTAATTAATTTTAATTTAGAAAACAAACCCTTCAGACAGATTTTGCGCGAGTGACACCGCGGGGCACAGCTAGTATAACGTATGAACAACTGACCTCAAAACAGATGTCTGGGCACACGGTGACCCTTGTGCCATATAAAGGCTTCACTGATTCAGTTCAGAGCGACGTATTTGGGCTGTATTGATCTGTGGTATTACAGGGTTTGGACGAAATAGCTTTCGACCGCTATTCAACGTGCACGTGGACGATGTAACTTTTTATAGAATAGGCTGGTAAATGAGCAGTCGAGGCCTTTTGGGGAAATACTTGAGAACTGTATAAAAATGGTTTTGGGTTATATAATGTTTTTTTTCATATTTTATTGATATTCATGCCATATGACCGTGCCATAGGGTTTGTAAAATGGTAAGCTATTTAAAAACTCTTTCTAAGTTTTAATTTAGGTATTTCTAAGTTAAGTTATATAGTCTTCAGGACTAGAATAAACTTTACAGGCTTTTACAAGCAAAGGTTTCTTGCCAAGAACAACTGTTCGAGAGACGAAGAAGCTCTACCTCATGGTAGAGTTCCTTTGTGTCTCAAACGAAAGATAGGTTCCGCATCATGTCAGATCCCTACGTTAGTTGACATCATGTCAGATGGATTGGAACTGTGTCGGTAGAGAGAAACAAGTGATACATATTCTTACATTTGCCCTTCCTCCACCTTTTCGCTACGCTTCTCATGCATACAGCAGTGGCGAAGAATTTTGCTCCTAATAAAATGGAATAGCAAATTTATGTATGATGTGTTTATTACCTTGGATAAATGACTTCAGTTCGCCAGCAAATGTTATCTTTGCATTTAAGAATTGTATTTGGGTTTCTTGTAGCTTTAGAACGCCCATTGATGGACAGTATGATTAATTACTACTGACTGACTGACTGACTGACTGACTGATAAACGTAGCGGCACACAGTCGAGGAAAGCATTGCCACAAAGCAACCCTCGCCTCTCAAATCAACTAATCCAACAAAAACAACTTGATCCACGCCTAATCACAGGCGCCATAACAGGCCACGGTCACTATAACAAACATCTTTTTACTATAGGTGTCACGGACAGTCCTCTACGCAGAGCCTGCCTAGAGGTGGAGGAGACAGCAGCTCATGTGCTCACGGAGTGCATGAGAGTGGCAGAGCTACGAACGTCCTACCTAGGAAGCCTCGAAACGCTCCAGACGGCATGCGCCCACATCAAGAAATTGGTCACCTTCCTGAAGGAGCTGAACCGGAAATAACGTGCGAAGAAAGAAAAGGCCCACCCACACGCTGAACAGGCGCAATAGCGTCGAGTTGCGGAAAAATGGCGGGCAACAAGTAACAAGTTAGTGACTACTGAATACAATACCATCAGCAAGGACTGATTATACCACGATCAGAGCGATCGGCCTATGTCTTATAGTTATCAATGTGAAGGAAGAAAAGCAAGTGTCTTGGGATTGCGACATGTGCCACTCGTTTCTCTCCTTCATTCGGGTGCTGGTACGAAGGTGTGTTGTAGTTTTTGTTACCATCTATCCGTACCTGTTTGTACGAAGCCAAATCAGTTTGACCTTAAAAAATATAAACTAAAAAGTATAGTATAAACATAGAATAACTTTATTCCAAGTATTAAACAAGAAACTGTCAAATTCGTTGCCAACGAATTAGACAGAATGTAGTTTTTTTTTTGTCACTGGGAAAATGCTTTTACAGGTCCTGGGTGAATGATCTGGTGTGTCGGACTCAGAACGAAGTGAACCTCTACCGACTAAAAACCACTGCGAGAGCCTTCGGCCGCCGTAAGTGTCCCGGATCTGATTCTAGAGCAATACTTGGAGTAAGTTTATCTATGTTTATTAATAAGGTTGTTGGTGATTACTAATGCCTATAAAGATCTTCCTGCTCATGACTAATTGAATGTCTTAAATGGGAATAGGAAAATCTCTTGAAGTCAGTGGTCAGCCTGTCTCTTCTCTAGTAAAGTACTAGTAAAGATAAGAGCAATGAGTTTTTTACCCGATAGAGATAAAGGTTTTTGAGCGTACGTATGTCGATTTATATTATGTTCTATAATATGGAAGAATAGAATATTTCAAAGGGTGAGGCTTCGTTAGACTTGCTACATATGTTTTGAGCAGCCGGGTTTCTAATACGTTTTTATATTTAACTTGATGTTTTTTTTTTCTGAAAGAAACATCAAAATATGAGACTGTATCCTCTAGCGACAAACTCTACATCATGATCATTTTAGTCAAGTCAATGTAGACAGCTCGTTAGCCCCCTTATGCTGCAAACGTTGTTAACAATACTTCTTATTGCATAGTTGGTAAACGAGCACCTGCAGTTGCATCCGCTACACCGCGACCAGCTGATCTGACAGTACCGCACCAAACACGATAGTATAACCATAGTTAAGTTATGTAAGAGTCAATAGATCGAATGGCGAAATAATCACCATGTGATAATAATCAATCAGTTTAAAGGCTTTTTTGATGGTATCGTTGGCGAAGACCGTCGCCAATAGACATCCACACAATTGTTAGATGCCTTCCTTCCCTCTTCCATCTCAACCGAAAACTGACATCGACAAAAAACAGCAGAGCTAGCACTTTACAGCGCTGTCATAAGGAGAGGACACGGTCGTGCAGGTCGAACCACAATGCAATGCAGCAAAACACTTCATTGCAGCCGAAATAGCTCAGGTGCCGCGCTGTAGGCCCTGAATCAATCAAATTAGGAAGGTCGTAAGGTCATGGCCTTGCCTATTAAACTACACGGTAAAAAAATAAGAAAAAAAATCGTTAAGGACATCCTGTGTTACCTAATGAGATATATTTGGGTAATCCGAGATGTTGCCCCCCTCCATCACCTCCCAATAATAGTAACATGACTAATAAGTCAAAAACATTAGGAGAACAAATGCAAGAGAGACCTAAAGACCTGTCAGGCGCTCCTAGATACCTAAAATACCACTCAAATTATGTTTGACTTAGATCTTTGAACAAATGCAAGAGAAACCTAGAGAGGCCTGTACCCGACAGGCTCTCCTAGGTATCTAAAATACTAGTCATATTAGACTTGGAATTGAGATTTACATTTTTCACACGTGTAATGTGTAACAATATTACGGTGTATCATTATTTTGAAGCAGTATATTATCTAAGTGTAACTGCGTAATGTATTTCCATTGTATATGCACCGACTTGTAAGTTACTTTCTAAAGACTAAAATATAACGTAGAAAGTTCGCGATTCCGCTAACTGGCTTAGAACTAATTCAATTACACCGTGCACATCGTACTGAAATCTTTGTTATTATCAAACGTCAGGCATTCCGTATTGACAGCATAAATGTTGATAGTGTAACACGGATGACTCACTATTGTTTATTTCACACTTTTGTGGTAAAACCTGGTGCGTGTTAGTGGTAATAATAACGGGATGGACTTACCAGGGATAGAAGAGATACGTGGTCGTCGGAGACGGCAGACGAACGTGAGGTTAGTTCGGCGAGCGCGGCGGCGTGGGTCCAACTACGTGTCACCCGTGCGAAGGCCGGGCGCCGACTGACGCGTCGATCGATAGGGGCCGCCATTGCGTTCCGTTCACTCCAGTTCGGAAATTTCCGAGTTTTTTCTGCGCGGATTATATTTTTTTTTTTCACGAATTGGGTCAGACGAATTGGTCAAATTAGTTAAATAGTTTATATCAATGATTTATCATTGATTAGTTTCGATACTGTGGTAGTTTTCTTTGTAGGCCTTAGTGACGTAGGCAAACTTTTTTCCGTACTATTCTTATTCAGGCTATAAATGTTTTTGGCAGGTTTGTTAGTTTGCACTATTGCACTGGCGGTGTTTCTTGTTAAATATTTCACTGATTCAAATCAGCTGATGGCAAATAATAGTTATATATATATATATTTATATATATTTCGGTTACCGCGGACGTTCATGAACGCTTCAAAAACACGCAGCGAACACGTGGTCGGTACCAGAGGTTTTAATATATTAGGACGTATAAATATAATATAGTTTTTTTATATTATTTTTTATAGTATAAGGCGGCATTTCATGACTACCGACACCCATAGACAGCCTCATAGTGATAAACAGATGCGTTGCCTCCCTTCCTGCTCCCACCTCCATGGGCCTTCGGCTACTTACGCACCGCACTAAACGCCACAGTACAGCTGTCACTGTAAGGGAGAGGTGAGAGGTAGGTAGAGGCATGCAGTGAGGCACTACCGCTTACTAATTGTGAGTTGGTTGATATTAAAGTTCAATAATTGCAGCTCATAGAATATATCTTCTTACTAAATCGAAAAATGCTTTTGATAACATTCTGTATCTAAGAACTGTAAATTAGGTTGATTTTTGTTGTTAATGTGTTGATATAATATTGATATATTGATGTTAATCATGTGGTACTTTAGGATTTTCTTCAGAATAAGGTCAGATTTAAATATAGCAAAATGAAATAGAAATATTGTCTGCATCTCTTACTCTATCACACAACTCTACTGTACTACTAACTACCTACCTATATATACTAGGTTAATAAGAAGCTAGGTAGGTATCTTAAAAAGGTAATATATTTACAAAATAGGTTTGTAATATTTTATTTAATGCGTGTTGGAGTTGAGTAAGAGGTAGTAGCCCAGCTGCTAGAGGAAAATGATTTACTGTAATTAGGTCCAGCAAATTATGCGCAAAAATGGGTTGGTCTGTTCACACACAATGAGAGAAAATTTAGTGTCATTTTTGGAGTTGCGGAAGACTGTTTAAAAAATGGTTTTATATGTAAAAAACAGTTTTTTTAAGATATCTAAAAAACAACCAACAATATAGATTTAAAATTTTTATACTTTTAAAGTGATCATAATGTGGTCATTTTGCGACCTTAAACTTCAAAATCGGTGCAAAAAACCATCAAAAACACGCAAGTTTTTAAATATTTTTATTTTTTTTTATAAAATTCTTGTACACTTGTAACTGTGCATAAATATTTCTTTTAACAACTTACACGTACCATAATTTTTTTTTTTGAAAAATTTTTACAACTTTTTGAGTTATTGACAATAAACGCTAAAAAAAAAGTAAAGTAAAAATTTATAACCTTCCCGTAGTTGTAGTCGTCTTATGGGTGCTTATTTTTTTGCTTCTTGACTTATATTTTATTAATATGAAAAGTATTGTTCCAATTTCGATCGCTATCGTCTTTAAAATGGCCTCCGAAAAATGGCCCATTTTTGGTCCGCACGTTTTCGCATTTTGCCAAGGGGCAATTTTTCGTATCGATGTGAAAATTTATATTTGAGTTCCGACGATTTTTAAACAATTTAAAAAAAAATTAAAGCTTTATCTTTATTGGGGGCGAAGATATTTTTTTTTTATAAAAATCATAATTTGTTTAATTATGAATATTAAGGATCGAAACTCAGGCTACCTCTAGTACGATACTTAAACTCTGCT
This sequence comes from Calycopis cecrops, assembly GCA_001625245.1. Lineage (NCBI taxonomy): Eukaryota > Metazoa > Arthropoda > Insecta > Lepidoptera > Lycaenidae > Calycopis > Calycopis cecrops. Next base: position 32,466 of record LUGF01029779.1, read on the forward strand.
ATAAAAAGATTATTCACTAGAAAAAGTGTTTCCAGCAGTTGTTAATTAGTACATTTATTTATTCGAATTGTTCAGTTAATTTGTTATAAACAATTTACAAAAAAAAACTCTCTTTTTTTCCTATAATTAAAAATACGCATTGTTTGTTGTCTTTTAGTTTCCTTTAGCAACTGGGCTATAGTACGATAGGTACTTAAACTCTGCTATAAAAATATTATTCACCAGAAAAAGTGTTTCCAGAAATTGTTAATTGACGTGTGTGACGTCATCACTGAAAAGTTTCAAATCGTCTCGCGGCCGAAAATTCTTCATATCTCACTCAAATTTAGGTCTTTTTTGACCATTTTTTTTTAATCTGGGGTAGCGCGCGAAAATAATAACAACTAGCACATTTATTTATTCGAATTGTTCAATGATTTTTTTTATAAACAATTTACAAAAAAAAATGTCTCTTTTTTTTGACTATAATGAAAAATACGCATTTTTTTTTCTTTTTTGGAACAATACTTTTCATATTCCTAAAATATAAGCCAATGCGCAAAAATAAACACCAATAAAACATATCTACAACCACGGGAAGGTTATAAATTTTTACTTTACTTTTTCTTTTTTTTTAGCGTTTATTGTCAAGAACTCAAAAAGTTGTAAAAAATTTTCAAAAAAAAAAAATATGGTACGTGTAAGTTGTTAAAAGGAATATTTATGCACAGTTACAAGCTTACAAGAACATTTAAAAAAAAACAAAAATATTTAAAAACTTGCGTGTTTTTTATGGTTTTTTGCAATTATTTAAACAATTTGTTGACCGATTTTGAAGTTTAAGGTCGCAAAATGACCACATTATGATCACTTTAAAAGGATAAAAATTTGAAATCGATATTGTTTGTTGTTTTTTAGTTATCTTAAAAAAACTGTTTTTTACCTATAAAACCATTTTTTAAACAGTCTTCCGCAACTCCAAAAATGACACACTAAATTTTCTCTCATTGTGTGTGAACAGACCAACCCATTTTTGCACATAATTTGCTGGACCTAATTACAGTAAATTTTAAGCCTTATTTGCCTCTAGCAGCTGGGCTATAGTGCCATACTGCTTGCAGGCATGCAGCCGAATTAGGCCGGTACCTCTCGCTTAAGGAGCCACGCTTAAGAGCTATATAAAACATTAGCTTCTTGCACACCTCTACATAACTTTTTTTTGTGCCTATTAATTTCCATCCGCATTTAATTTTTTTCCATAATTATCAATTTTCAAAATGGTCAAATATTATGCTTCCCATAATGATAAAACATAACATTTAAGGCAACCTTCTAATTAGTGCAGAGAATCCTCAACAAACAAACGGAGTCGCCGAGTCCAGATATGAACACCAACTGATGCAGCCCCCGGGACCGCATTACGAGGGTCTGTACGCTCGTACTGGACTTGGTAATCAAAATATGTTGCCGGCCTCTCGGATATATATGTGGAAATTAGTATATCATAAATCATTCATGTTACTCATTTCGGTCGGCAACACTGTCTATATCTCTGGTGTTGTGTGCTGATGATGATGATGATGATGATGATGATGATGATGATGATTATGATGATGATGATGATGATGATGATGATGATGATGATGATGATGATGATGATGATGATGTTGCTAATTCTTTATGAACATGGCGCTCTTCAGCTCTGATAATAAATATATATTCTTTCAAATGACGTCGCTCTTATTATTTTTAAAACGTTGAAGTGTATGAATCTGATAGCTATGGTTTGAATAGTTCATTAGTTGTATTGCGTAAAGTGGAAAGGTTAAATATCAAGATGACTGAAATTAAAATGAACTAAAGGATTTCAACGATCAAAACTGTCTCATATATTTTATTCTCTTTATTTCATTGATCAAACCCAGACCTACGCTGTATACAGTGAAACCGTCTCCTTTGTGCAAATGCTCTGTAACTTCTGTAAGTACGTGGAAGTCCTCGTTCAATGGACCAAAATTATCTTGGGTAACTGATCCCTACGTATTCGACGTCAAAGGTCACTTTGATCAACATATAATCTAAGTTCAAAGAGCTAATATAGCAGCTCTATATCCACATGACCGGTTCAGTATAATATCTCGTACTGGGCCGCTGTTTGTGTGAGCTACTGAAGTGAACACGGTTTACATACATATACTGTTAATGGAAGGCAGTGAACCAACGCCGCTGTCGACTCGTGACAGTCTGTCCGTGTGTATACTGCAGCTCACAGACAGCGGTTCAATAGGTGGAGTATTGATATTGTAACAAAGGGGTTGGTTTTCACTGAACAAGACAGCCATAACCCCCAATACTATCCTTACTTTAATATCATTAATATATGAAGTACGAAGCAAAAGTTTATATATATTTTTTTCAGGGTTACGCGAATGAAGAAATTTTCAATTTGGTACAGTTGAATATTTTTTATAAAAAGGTTGTACTTATAAAATCCAATTACTATATACAAAATCTAATGATTTTTTATTATCGTAATGTTAAGTTTTCAATTTACTTGTATTTTTATCATTTACTTGTATTTTTAGAAAAAAGTCAGCAAGCTATTCTGAACTACTTCCTATTATCCGGTAGAGCAGACATTTCGTACACATTGAAGGTATGAGATAATCTAGACCCTCTGACTACCCCGATAGAGAACTGAAGTATTGTTGTTCTTATTGTTTACTAGGTCGAGCTGATCTGGTGATATGTAATACTGAAATATCTCACTCACATTGTGTTTGGGCACAACAACTAGTTAAATAGACTAGAACTAGAAATGTTCTAATAACTAACAGCATTAGTACATCATCCAAAATCAGTTTAGGTGATGCGTATGGCACTAGAGGTGGTTTTAGTCAGTTGGTAGTTGGCCCATTTAGTGCCAGGCACTAGATGGGTGCTACTTTGGAAATAATTAGGACTACGTCTAAGATTGTAATTTTTGTACGTCTTGTTTTGGCCCATTATACTATAAAAATATAAACTAAAATCTAGTCTGTGATACATAACAGTAACGCTAATGTAACTAACGAGGTCGTTACTCGCGCCAGCGCTGCAGGCGGCTGTTTGTCAAATAACGTACATATTAAATATTCTCAGATATTTAAAGGTATATTTTATTTAGTTTGTTTATATTAGATGTCGTATAATAAGCTTGTGAAAGAATACTATATGTATAGAAAACTGAACCGATAGTGTGAGTCGGCCGCGCGCACGGAGGGTTCCGCAAGTAAAGGATGTGACAACTTGTTGTGTTGCTCTGACGTAATTGAGCTGTGAGCAGACAAGTGCAGACCACAGTGTCCAAGGAGACGGTTTGGGGGAGCCGTCGCCAATTCTATTTCACCCGAGCAGTTCGGTGCGCTGCGTGTTCCAGCACATCAACACGTAATAAGGAGAGTACCACCTAAGTCTCCTGCGTGGAGCCCACTACGGCACCCGCTGGTGAAGTCGCGGTTGCATGTTATCGCGTTCCCGAGGTTTCTCCTATCGGGCGGATGACGTGACTATTATTGGAACCTGTTAAACCAGCTCTTATATGTTCTTATTTAAGTAAAGTTTTGTGGTAATTAAAACACCCATAATACTGCTAGAAATACTTAACATTTAAATATAAATACAAAAGATGTCTGAGACAGACTGTATGTCGACAACATCTTTGTCTTTTTTTATGGTATAGAAGCCATTTTTATGACTACCGATGCCAATACACATTCGCATAGAGGCTATACGGATGCGCTGCCCTCCTTTCTCCTCCCACCTCCATGGACCACCGTCTGACAAAACATTTTAATAGTTTCACAAATCACTAGTTCCCTGTAAAGTGTCGGTTAGCCTATTAAGAACTTAACTGGAAAACAAGCAACAAGTTTTAGTTAAACAGGTTTTTTTAAAAAAAAAAAACATTTTTGTGGTTGTTAAGAGTGGAGTTGACACTTGAATTATGCGTGTGAATAGTGAAGGAAATAAAGACGGTACTCCCGAAGACACTGCCACCTTGTCGTGGTGTCTCAAGACTACGGACAGGGCTACCCATACCAGACAGGCTTGGAGGGAGAGGCCAGACTAAAAGCAGCTCAACTGGGAGGTCCTCCACCCGTCCCTCTGAAGAAGCAGACGGCAGCGGCGTGAAATGAATGCCTGGCACATTTCTCGTATTCTCGAAATAAGGTAATTTAGTACTGGCTCTTACTGCAGCTTAGCATTGCCTTTCCTATCCACTTCATATGAAAAGGAGGCTAGTTAGTTAGTTACCTAGGGATCATCAAGAAAAAAGCTTATTCTTTCCTCAAAGGCAACGCATCTGTTGGACCTCTGGTGTCTCGTATGTCTGTGGGCGTTGGTGATTACTTTACATCAGGTGAACCAACAGCTCGTTTGCCTCCTATGCCATAAAAAAAAATTCAAATTCTATTATTTGTATGACTTTAATGAATAATAATAATGTGTTGCTTCATAATATTTGTTCGATATGTAAGAATGGCCTGCGCAAAAAAAAAGATGGCGTACAACACGGCTTGTACTCTACTCGTGTGGGGCCCAGCGTGTAGGACGCGCTCCTCGCCGAGTCCGTGGTAGCCGGGAGACTGGCCTCTAGCCATTTCTTGCAAAGAGTGACGTTGCAATCACTTGACCGTCTCTATCAGCATTGAAAATCAGCTTATCAGTGATTTTACACAATAATTGATCCTAAAAATATTGGCTGTATCAGTAGTGTTCTTCAGGCCATTGATAATAATAATGTGCTGCGTCCTGTGTATTATTTCCAAGGTCTATAACCATCGAAGGTGCGCCATCTATGGATGAAGTTTTGCATGTGCCGTACATATGTGATTGAAGTGGGCGAAATGATGCTTATGTTTCTGTATTAAATGTTAGCTTTATTTTACAACAGGAGCCTGAAAATAAAACATTTTCTTAATTATTTTTTTTCCAACAATTTGGGAAAAAATCCGAAAACATATTAATTAATTATAAAAATTAAATGAAACTTAATATTTTTATATCACTTATGACGACCAGGCTG
>LUGF01029779.1:37713-63253 GCA_001625245.1 Calycopis cecrops
TGTGATTGAAGTGGGCGGAATGATGCTTATGTTTCTGTATTAAATGTTAGCTTTATTTTACAACAGGAGCCTGAAAAGAAAAAATGTCTTAATTATTTTTTTTCCAACATTTTGGTAAAAAATCCGAAAACATATTAATTAATTATAAAAATTAAATGAAACTTAATATTTTTATATCACTTATGACGACCAGGCTGGCTCAGTGGTACAGGGCTCGGATAAGCTGAGCATGTAGCGCCAGGGGTCGCGGGATGTTTATCTATGTATTATATGTATTTCTATAGTAAGAATCTTAAATATATATAATTTCTTATATTTATAAAAGATATTAAATATATTCCGTTGTTCTAGTACCCGTAACACAAGTCCTTACGGTACTTAGCACGGGGCTAGGCTAACGTGGTGTGTAAAGTCCACAAATATTATAGTTATTATTATTATTCTTATTATCACAAAAGTGTTTGTTTATCTGTCAAAATCTAAGCCGGCGTTGTGAGGGTCCAAGAACGGACGATAAAGTTCGAGAAAAGTCAGATGGTGGTGCACGTACCGCGGCTCGCTTTCTTTTCGTGGTGCTACCGTCAAATGTGAAGTTCCCTCCCCCCTCACTCCCCACCTCGGAGCCCCCTGCTGCATCGCCTTGTGTTTCATCGCCTTGTCCGCTCTGACAGTAAACCTAATACATAAATATAAAAAAAATCAATAATTGAATATAAAATATTGGGGGCATAAAATTATTCAACGCTCTGTTTGATTATTATTCTTTATTTAGTCATTATTCGATTTGATTTAAGTAATACTGTAATACTACCATATCATATCTCTGGCTACCACAATTTTATACTTTGTGAATTAAGATTTTATGTGATATTGTATGGAACGCTTTTATATCACGGGGAGTGTTCCGAGGAAATGTTCGGATTAATACCCGCAGCTGAATTCAAATATAGGAGTTCGCGCCGAAATTCCAAATTCCACCGTCACCACCTAGATCCTCTGAAGTCCACTACTGTGCGCCATAAGCACAATTTCATAACGCGCACCATTTCAATTCGGAATAAGCTGCACCCGCGGTATTTCCGGACCGATACGACCCAGGGGTCTTCAAGAAAAGAGCTTATTTTTCCCTCAAAGTTCGGCAACGATCAATTAGACCTCTGGTGTTACGGATGTCTGTGGGTGTTGTTGATCACTTTACATCAGGCAACCCAACTACTCGTTTGCCTCCTACGCAATAAAAAAAACGCTTTACTAGCATTAAATGAATAAATATTACTTTTTATGCGTAGCCAGAGTCCATAGATTTTGTTATTAATAATTCTGTCAATTGTACAAGAATACTTGTGCGCCTGGACTCGTCAAAACCATGCTGCTTGGGGTTGAAAGTATGCTTATAAAGGTGCTTTAGAGGTTTTTTTTTTTTTTTAGGTTTGTTATTTATTATCGCCGCCTTCGCTGGCGCAGCGATTATGCCTTTTTTTTTCATTATTTAATTATACTTTAAGCGTACCGCGTCCGTACCTAGGCGGACGGCTTTTTTTTTTCTTTCTTTTTTTTTTCCTGTTATTGGGTAGGATTCTGTAGTTTTCAGATTCTTCAGTGTTGTTCCAGGCATTGGGATCGGATGGGGAGCAGCCTAGGCGGAACCCTCAACACTCGCAACTACCCACTAGGTTGACTGATCGAGAACCGAGCTGATTCCCGATCAGGCGATGGCGGCCTCCTTATACGCGCCCGGGCAGCGCCTGAGGATCTGTTCCGCCCGAAGCCAGCGCACCCGCCTTCTCTCAAGTCTGGAAGCTTGTAAAATTTAATGTAAGCAGGTTGTAAAATTTATTATTTTAATATTTTGCGCCATTCTTGGCCCCTACGGTCTTCACCACTCCTCTGGCAAATTCAAGGAACGTTGATCTGTAAGTGTGTGTGGAGACCAGTTCCGGCAGATTTACCAGGGAGATGCTAGTATCGAGGGTACACTCACAAGTGTACCTTCTGGCGTTGAATTTAGGGCAGCTAATTATGATGTGTGGGACGGTCTCCTCACAGTCCTGGCCGCAGTCGCAGAGGGGAGATGGAACGAGTTTCCTCTTATATAGATTAGATTTCTTTAGAGAGTTGCTTTAGAGGTTGCCTCTGTGTAGACGGGAGAAAGTTTTACTACATCTTTCCAGAAGCTTACACGTAAATGGCGAATCAATGAGTGGAGCCTGAGTTTCACAAATGTTAACCGAACACTGGTGGTTTAGAAGTCGCCGGAGTAGGATGGCGTTATGTGCGTGCCGTCCTGTTCTTACGATCATGAAATAGAAACCCGAGACAAAGTTCTATAGGAATGTGATTTGTATAATAATGGAAGAACCTTTATAGTAGAGGGTGTCTCCTGGACGACAGTAGACCCAGTTTACCACCAGTAGCTGATATAACACGGGTATTAAAACACTCGTGAGGTACTATTTTGAAACTCACATTTGCTCGTTTCAAAAATTCACACTCGTGTTTTAATACCCTTCTTTATATGACAGTTGCATAAACTACTATTCAATACTTGCATTCTCCCAACGATGAATTAGTAATGAGTTTTGTCCTTCATTAGGTTTACTAGCGGTCAAATTAATAACCGTGTGGCTACGCTATCCAGACTATATCGACTCCATCTGTCCTTGACATGACCCTTGCTGAAATCGAGCTCCTAGAATTGTTTCCACATGATTCCAGGTTCTTTACGATATCCAGTTTATTTGCGGCATCCAGGTTATTTGCGGCATCCAGGTTATTTGCGACATCCATGTGGACTCAGTTCCTTTAGCATTTCGAACATCATGCGACACGTTGCGGTTTCTTAATAATTGTCACATGTTTTTTTTTTCATAATTGTATGATTTGCATAATTTTGATGCATAATTTCCTTCAATCATCAGATATCTCATGTGGGCGTGTATAGGTAATCGAGCAGAATAACAACGAATACACTTTAAGCACATTTTATTTCTTGTCACACAATCCTTTGTGGGCCACAACGGTAATCTTCAATACTAATGTCCAACGTAGGAATGCAGGTACTCCTAGCACTAGGAACGTGTGATGGTTTTGGTGTAGTCCGCACCGGCCGACCGCCAATAGTAAAGTGAGTTGAATCGCGCGCTGCTCGCGCTCCCCACCTATCGGTTACGTCACATCGGTCCGGTGCATTCCAACACTAACTCCATCGAGCGCCGCTAGATGGCACTGGCTTTCCGAAACCGCCACGGTACCGCCAGTTCCGACATATAGATAAAAATCCATGACCTAGGCGGGATTCGAATCCGCGACTCCTGGCGCAAACGCTCCGCTTATTCGAGCTCTGTACTTATTAAATAAAATAAATTACGCGCGTTACCAGTTAATACCTAGAGCGCGCTCGTGTCTCGGCAGCCCGCGAGCCGCGGCGCGGGGCGCGGGGCGCACCGTTCCCGCAGCGGGCGGTGCCCCTCGCACCCCGACAGTTTCACCCCCTCGAAATCGAGATTGACTAGGGAACACCGCGCCTTAATGTGTAATGCTGTATACACCTGTTAAAGTTTGCAATTGTATAACTGTTGGTGTATCTTGAATAAATAAATAAATAAATGGTAACACATAATCGTAGTTTTTTTGAAAAAGAAAGGAAAGCCCTAAAAACCATTTCCCTAAATTAATCGTATCGTGAACTTGATATTAAATATTCAGTAGATATATTGCTAGTATAAATTCGCGGGATACACTTTTGTTTCTACACGCGAGGGTTCCTCTTCTAAACCTACCACCGGATCGTCGGCTGACGTCCATGGTACTAAACTCTGAAGAACTTTATGAAATATTAATGCTTTTATTGTTTTTGATAGAAGTATGTGAAAGATTAAATAAGTTAGCCGTGACCAGCAGTGGACTCCTGCTGAAGATGATGATGATGAAGTTTTATCCTCCTACTCAGCAAATATTTAAATCTACGATTTAAAGGGATTATAATGTACCAACATGTTTTGAAACTTGTCTTAACACTCTGAAGCTACGTGGTATTTCTCGTGGTTTCCGGTAGCACCTTGGACGGGAAGAGGGAAGCAGGGCAACATCTTCTTGGCAGTTATTTGGACGTCTATAGGCGTATACCAAAATACTTGATGACTATGAAAATATAAACAAGAGCTCGTCGCCGATACGTAACAGCGACAGTAACGCTAATGTAACTAACAAGCTCGTTATATCCGCACCAGCGCTGCAGGCGGCTGTCGTCGCGAATTTGCCCAATAACGAACTTAATATTGTACCTTTATATATTTAAGGGGCTATTTATTTATAGATTTTGTTTCATACATATTTTTCTTTTTTTGGAGTTTTTACTTATAATATAGCCGCCCTTGTCGCAGCGATTATGCCTAATTACATATTAGAATTCAAAGATTTTTATATTTATTCAATTGTTTTAAACTTAGTAAAGTAAAGTAAAGTACCGCGTCAGTTTCCTGGAACGGCCTACCATTTTAGACCCCAACCTTATTCCGAAAGTTGGCTATAATGCTTATTTAAATGCTTATGTATATATGATGCTTATTTCTGATGCTCATTCTTTTCATTGGGATCCGTGAGGGAGGCGTTGGAGCGGAACCCCAACACCCGCAGCTGCCCACCAGGTCACCTGTACCGAAGCGGACTCGAGACGCGCAGGGACAGCTGCCTGGGGATCTATTCCACTCCATCCTCCACACCCCCCGCGCAGCCCACTTCTCCTCGTGCTCGCTGTAACTTGCTTATATTTTAATTTTTAATGATTTTGTTTATTGATTTATAAATTAAGATTTAGTAGATTTCTTTGTATATTAATTCCAATTAATAGTTGTAAGATTTAATAAATTTTGTAAAACGATGAATATTGTAAGAATGTTTCAAAATTGGATAAGTTTAAAATGGAATTGTATTGTCATAGGTATATCAAAAGTCAGTATGTTATTGAATTGTAAATTAATTAAAATTAAATAAAATATTAATATTTTAAAACATTAATAGTGGAGTGCCTGGAGCATAATATAAAACCGTGAATTCCTTTGTTATCACTGCCTCCAACACTGATGCAGCATTTGAGCACCTTAAACGAGTGTGTGGATGCCGAAAAAGTGGTTTATACTACAGTGTAGCATGTTTACTTTTAGTTTTTACAATAGTTCACCAGACTACAGATAGATGAAGTAGATGTAGACAACAATATAATATATTTAAATAAACAGATTCTGTACTAATATTTTTTTTTTGCTTTTCATTAGTCGTAATTAATTACCTTATTTCTTTAAATGTACACAATAGAGTACATTTCATTTACTTATAATTATTAAACTAGCCGAGAAATTCGATGGAACCCCGATTTTAAATCGTCTAACCATTTCCCTCACACAGCGAACAGGACGCGTCCGACGAGGATCTTGTCTCCATGTTGGGAATATCTGTAGGAGTGGGCGGTCAATTACCAGTTACCATCCATCTCCGGTAAGTGATCACTATATCAATTGGCTATGGGGGCTTTAATTGTCACTTTTTTATGTATTTATTATTTAAGTAAAGTTTTGCTGTAATTTATTGACCATTCTGTTAGAAATACTTAACATTGAAATACAGATACAAACGAATTTGGCAAGAGCCACAAGTAGGCGCAGACTGCAGGTCGACGACACTCCGTTTGTTTGCCAATGAAATATTTAGGGTTAACTATCGGTAAGCCTAATAGAAACTTTACTGGCCGGAAAATAATGTTGATGTCAAGAGTTGAAAAACTACTAGACACTTAAGTGGTAACCATTATTTATAGTAACGCTGGGGAACGTTTACGTACCTTTACGTTCGCTACACAGCGAACCCGGGTGGATCAACTGGGCACAGTGTATTGGCTTGTTTTTTTTCCCTACCAACTAAATCCCTGCGGGTGTCTTCAGTGGCTACCATTGGAGGGTCCCGGATCTACAGCGACAGGCCGGCCTCTGTGAAAAGGCCAGACTTCTCCTCCTTGGGGACTGTCCGGCTGACTTTGAACAGACCCTACTACAACGTCGGAACCGGCGACGGGGTCAGGTCCCATCCCGACCCCCTGGTCCCAATGCTCCAACGGAGCTCGCCACGCCTGTCGTCATAATCCACTCTGGCAATAACGGCTGCTGCTGCTCGTTTGCCCACCGTATACTTTAAAAAAATCAAGATCTTAGCAGTCGGAGCCGTTTGGGAAATAACTTTATGATGCAGTCTGAATTGTCCAGAGACGGGGAGATCTTTGATTTATTTTATTAAAGAGATTGGTTTTTAGTTTAAATAAAAATGGATCAAAGTCTTTCAATTATTAAGAGTAGTGGGGACATGTTAGTGGGCCGATGATGATAATGATAGGGACGTGTTGCCATTTTAATTGTTTATAGGGACAAACGATCAGTCAGTTATGTCCATGACTACCAAATGGCTCCGAATGCTCGTTTGTTCCGCTGTGCTACAAAAAACCTCTTAAAACAGCAAAATATATCTTTTAAAATTATTACGAAAGTTTGTAGACCTGTGTATTTATTCAGTTCACAAAATCCACAGACGTTATTTTCTAGTTACAATGTTTAGTTATGATTAATCATATATCCAATCACGGATTTACTTTATATAATAATGTGATTATTTTTATTCTTGTACACAAAAACTGCGATACGGATTTTACTAAAATTTGGCATAATTATATAATAAAGGCGCACTACAGAGGAGGCCTACGTTCGACAGCGGATGGCTATTTACTGATAATGAATAATTCGAAAACACATTCAATACAAAACAATCTGGAATTACAACATAAGGTAATAATAACATCATATAAATACTTACGCCTAAGGTTTGGTCGCGTAGGATTTAATAATCTTACGCGACCAAACCACAAGCCGGAGTGCCAAGGCCATCCGTGCAAAATAAGCTTGATGATGAAGAAGTCTCTGTCGCCGACAAGTAAATAGCTGTAGGACGTAATGTAGGTAGTTAGTGTCAGTGTCGCAGCCGGCGAGCAATTTAAGGCGAAATGGGCTTCAAATTTGTCAATCCGTGCTCACGTATATTCAAAACGTAACCTTTAAAAACCATTGATTATCATATTTTTTTTTTTGCTGTGGTTAATGTTAACAAAATACGGCATAGTGCTTAGATCGTCGAAACACGATTAAAGAATTTTGCCTCGATAGAAAAAAATCGTAAACTTTACGTACGTGATGGAAACGTCAAAAATAGTGTGAAAACACTATTTTTGACGTTTCCATCAATTTTTAAATCCATACTATTCAATAACTATCAAAGTTATTTCCACAACTAAAATATTTATCTATTCCCAATAAGTAATCGAAGAAATTTTAGGAGTCACTTTTTTAAATAAGCGTATGGTTAATTTTATAAAATAATATTAATCTAAATATTGTCTCTATTTTCGAGCGCCGGCCACGCAAAATTAACTAGGCGGATCGCAATTGGGACCCATAGCGCCTTAAGTTAGCGACGAATTAAGGGCGACTGCACACTTTAGCAGCGGCTTCCGTATCACACTTTTGCGACTTTCTGCGTTCCTTCGCGGTATCGGAATCGCGCCATTCACCGACTGCGCCGATGCTCGATACGCTGCATCAAGCTTCTAAAAAGCGCTTAAATCGCCGAGCGCCGATGCTAAAAGCAGCACGTGAGCGATGGCTCTACATTGTACAGAACTGAGCTCGTCTGAGGTGTGGTGGTGTGGACACACCAGCAGTGAGTCTGGCCAGCGACGGTAGATCATGGTATTATATTAAACTCAAAGGTCTGACTGACATATTGATCTATTAACGTACAGCCCAAACCACTGGACGTGTCGGGCTGAAATTTGACATGCAGATAGATTCGCTTAGAAAGGATTTTTAGAAATTCATTTTCATTTCATCATCATTTTCATTCATCATCCCGGGTTCGAGTCCCGGCGAGGACCAAAAATTTTTATTGAGATTTTTCCATTTCCAATGACAGTTCGGATTTAGGAAGTTGGCGGTGTTCCAACCCCGTGAGCATGTTAAGCCGTCGGTTCTGCGCCTGATTTCTATCGGGTCGTGTCGAACTGCCGTCACATTATATGAGAGTGCGGGAATAGAGAGTGCACTTGTGTCTGCGCGCACACTTGTGCACTATAATATATCCTGCGCAAATGGCTCGTCTCTGTAGAGACCGCCGCGGCCGCCGCCGCAGCCGACATTCGTCTAGGACGACATTACTTATTAGTTCAGCGGTATAAATAATTCGCTACTGACTGCGTATCATCGCGCAGTTTACTCTATAGCTACACGCACTGTTATAGATGTAGACAACCGTTAAATGGTTTTAGCAAAACAACTTCAAATAACATAATTATGGAATAATACCTAAGTAAAACAATAATGCAATTAAATTTGGTAAAACCAAATGTGCATGCCTTAAGCACTCGTGTCATACGTATGTTATTTAAATTAGATACTCATGATAACATATACGTTTTTCACCAAAAATTGCTTTTTTTATTTTTAATTTTCAAATAGTTTTATGGTAAACTTGAATCTTAAAGAAAATAAGTTATTTTATATTTATTAGACATCATAATGTAAAAATAAAAACTGCTTCAGATAAAAGCGATTATTACCAATATAAATTACATAATTTTAGTCGAGAAACGTTGGTAAACATAAATAATTAATAAACGTTAGACTAATAAAATTGTGCTGGCAGCTTATATGAATGACGCAATTAAAACTTAACCATAAAGAATGTCTCTTACCATAATGTTTTAAGTGCGCGAACGCGATTTATTCAATTATACACTCTAACGTTGTGAAAATAAAGTCTCAAGTGGCTTTACTCTCAGAGTAAAGCTCACTGTTGACACATTTTTGACGTTTACTCTGTGTATTTGTATACAAGGCTGCCTAAGACGTAAATTTTTTAGTTTCAACAGTACACATTTGATTTTTTACAATAAAACGAATAATAATTGAGTTATGGTTTTCTAATCAGTTCGTCACAATAGATTTACGGACCTATTGAAATAAAATTTAAATCGATTAGTTATGTTTTTCAAAAGTTATGGAGATTACAGAGAGAATGTTATATGTTTTTCATAGAATTTTTTCTGAAAAATCATTTTTTTATCTAAATTGTGGGTTGGATTGCTGTTTATTGTTTAGAAAAATGACCATTGATGTTTTCTTTTATTGTGGTATGAAGGCCAACCTACTTTAAGCACTATATTATTATTTATTTAAAATAAAACTCTGACCGAACCCAGTTTTTGATTTTTAGGCGAGAGTAGAGCATACCTACGCTCGCGCTTAAGGCATGCAATAAGTAGCCACATCCTTCCACATTCATCTGAATGTACAAGGGTGTACAGAGAAAGACTGAGGTAGCCTGAACTGGAGGTCGAGTCTTCGCAACCGGCGTGTTTGGATGGAGAGCATCTTGAACCAGGACATGTGACACGTGGTGCTCGGGTCTCTCCTTCGACCCCATGAAGTGACTGTCGTGAAGAGATGTTGATGTTGAATCTTAATACGCTTCACTGGATCGCCGTAGATTTTGCAGGATCAATTTATGACCGCCAGTAACTGGGTCCCAAGTGCTAATGTCATCAGGACGGCGGCTGCTGGTTAAGTCAATTAGGTCTCGGCTATGTGGATGTACGTGGCGCGGCGCAAACTGGTATAACTACGTATTTAGTGTTTGTAAGAGTTAATGTCATGCAGCCGAATTCGCCGAAATCCATCTCTCGCTCACTTGTTTTTTTTCTATTTAGTCGCTGAGACATGGGCCTTTCAGGAAATCGAAAAGAAAAAGTTTGACGCTCTGGGGACCAAATAAAATCAGCAATCGGCCCATTGCAGGAGTTCACCAAAATGACAACCAACTGAACAAAATGAGGTAAGATAGAAGCGAAAGTACTAAAAGCCGCAATGTGATTAGAAGAAGACCTACCGCTCTGTCAAGAGCTTACGTTAGAAAAGATTTAGGTGGGTTGGGATTGCTAATCCATTGTCTGTTCTTAATATTTCTGATTACGTGACATCTATTAATAAACATTTAGAATAAACATAAGGTAAATTGTGAACACATATAACTATTTTCGGGAAAATTGGAATTCTGAAAAATTTCAGTTTTTCCTTCCTTGCCAGGCGTAACGCAAAAAAAATCCAAATATGAAGCTTCTAGGTATAGTTTAAAATTATTATGTTATTTCATTATTTAGAAATAAATTTATTTCTAGAGTCCTATCCGCGGGGGTTTATTTTATTTTGGGAAACAAAAGTGCACCAAAGAGCTTCAAATAGCATATTATAAGGACTAGTTTAACAGGTTCCAATGAATGTCACGATTTTTTATATGTGGGGCAAACGAGCAGTCGGTGACATTTACATGACTACCGACGCCCATAAACATTCGTATAGAGGCTACACAGATGCGCTGCCCTCCTCTCTCCTCCTACCTCCATAGGCCAGGACGATGTACGTATGGGCTCTTGTATTGTATGTCTGTTTGTCCAACTTGACGGTGCTACGCTGTGCCGTGCGACTTTTGTCATCAATCGCCGCGTGACTGCATTGTGTAGCTCTTCTTTACTCCATGTTTCACCGTGTGTGTTCACACAAGCGACTGGAGTATACTCCTGGGGAAGTAAATTATTTTGGACTGAAAAGTATTGATGTTACGATGGTAAACAGGGTATGCTCTGTACCTTGAGCGTTACGTTACTGTTTCACACGATTTTACTCCTCATATTTGTCGTTTCGAATCTTGTCTCTAGGAATCTCGAAGGTTAAAACCAAGACAGACAGACAGACCAAAAGCAAGTATAAGCAAGCTATACCACGATACCTTAAAAGTTTTTTCTAATTACCCATTACCAAAACAAAACAACGTACGAGTTGATGAAATCTGTAAAAAGTAGCTCCGTTTCCTGAATACGTGTGAGAACACAGAGTAGCTGCAGACAGAAGCTGCATCTAACAACAATCTCACACACCGTCCTCGCACGGAGATTTATTGCTGCGAACTATGAAAACCTTGCGAACTATATTTCACGTAACAACTTGTTTTACTTTATTTTCTGTTTAAAATGTCTGCTCTTCTAGCTGTGCTCCACAGTTTTACCCCTGCAATATGTATTCTAAATAAACCATGCGGCAGAAAAATATAATTTTAGTAAATTTTAGTATATTCCAAATTTTAATATGTATCTGTTCTAAATTTTCCAAGTCCGTTTTGAGTAAATTAATAACAACACAAGGTAGGTATTGTATGTATATGCGAGTATGTAGGTATGTAAAAACATTGCATATTTTTTAAATAATAAATAAAACTAGTAGGTATTATTTATAGAAATGTGTTTTAGATTTTTTGTAGGAGCTGAAAAGCAGTAGCCCTTCAGTCTCATCGTCGCCTCGTCCACAGACATCCGCAATTACCGCACGAACCGCAACAGCCTGACACAGCATCCATCCGACATTGACCATCGACCGAAAATCACAACTCAGACACGTCCCCTGTGTCTATCTAGACGTATATGCGCTGATGTTTTTATACAAAGTACTTCATTCACAAACTGAATCTCCAAATCCTTTGCAACTTTCACCTTGTTCTATTCCTCGCCCTTGAACTAGATTTAGCAACAGAACCTTTAATTTACCGTCCTTCAAAACAAACCTCGGACTCCATTCTCCCTTGTCTCGGACATTAAATGCAGCTAATAATATTCGACATGACTTAGACATATTTTCTGGTTCCAAGTCCTCTTTCAGGGTTAGATTAAAAAAACTTTGCCCAGAATAACTCATTAGAATACCTAATCTTTTCTTTTCTGTATTGTTTTTAAGTTTAGAATGTGATCGTATTTCTTGAAATAAAACTTCTATACACGCGCTTGACTTGAAGAGTAAGCTGGCGAAAGTGTTACAAAACTCACACATCGGGCGAGGCCAATGGAAGTTGTCATTCAAATTCAAAATTATTGTTAAAAAATAAATATCATATGACATGTCATGTCATTGTAACTACGGTAATGAAATCATTATTTAAGTTTTAATTCTGTTGTGTGGTCACTTTTTTATGGCAGCCAGCGCCTGTCGGTTGTCGTCATTTTTCATTAATTAAGTTTATCGCTAGCTGTGTTTGCTTCTAGAGCATATCAAGCTTTTATCTCTCACAGAAGTATGTTTTATTCTTAAGCAGAAGTAAGTTGTTAGTTTTGCAAACCAATAAAAAAATCGACGTATCTCTAAAGACATTGCACGTCGCCTGTACTAAAGCGTTACAATATATTTATTTACAATGTTAGCTACAAATTTTGTAGGTTTTTTCAATAGATAGAGTGATTCAAGAGGAAGGTTTAAATGTATTATTATCTCCATCTTTGAAGTCCGAAATTCACGCGGGTAAAACTGCGGGCGGAAGCTAATAAATTACATTTTTCCTCACAATTTCACTTGCTTAACTTTTGATAATTACATACAAACTTTCAACCTCTTTTTATGGATGAAGTTTTTATAGACGGAATGGATGGAAATATTTAAAATCACGAAGAGCATCTAGTATTACGATATAACTCGTGCAATAATGTGTACGAAATTTATATTATTTATATTATAATTATATTTATATTTATACGATATACGCAAAGCTGTGGGCAGGCAGTGGGAAAGGTTAGCCGAAGATCAAGGCCAGTGGCGTGCTGTGGGAGAGGCCGCCGTCGAACAGTTGACTGCAATAGGCTAATGATGATGATGATGATGATGATGAATTTATATTCACTGGAGAAAGCCGTTTCAATCAGTCCGACGCGACATATCGCACGTCGCACGCGTTAAACGTCCTCACTTATAAAGTAGCATTCTGTTGTATCTCCAAGCGAATACAATCAGGCGCTCGCCACTTTAATGACTGTTTTTATTACGAGATGGCGCTGCGCAGTTTCTTGTTCTTGGAGGAGGTGGCTGCCCCGTTGGACGCTGTTAACTAGACTTGTTACAGAACTGTCTTTATGATGAGTTAAAAAAGAAGTTAAAAAGAACAGTCAAATTTGTATGACTTTTACGACTTTTTTATAGTTTAATGAGGGGTTAACAAGCAAAAGAAGGATTGAAAGACGGCTGCATAGAAATATATGCAGAATATTATATAATAACCTTAACAATTCTAGGGATCGTCTCTCATCTGGACAACAAGCCCACTACTTTCCTGCCTATTTTTACCTAATTTTGAGGCACACTACGCCTTTGTCCAAGTAAATGTTTCCAATTTAAATTCTCAGATTACAGTCGTTTGACATTTCGGAAAAATCATCATTGATAATGACGAATTTACTGACCATCTACTTTTGATTTTAGAATCACAAAGTTACTAAAGTTTTACTTCAATACTTGTAAAAATATAAAAAACTAGCTGATGATAAAACAATTAAAAATATTGAAAGAAACAAACTGTTCTTAACTTAAAAGTCCCGCCAACTCAGTTACATAAGTCCGGCTGACGGTAACTGGCCGTTCGCCTGTTAACTTAACTGCTGGTTTATTTTAACCGCCTCGCTCCAACTGTCGTACACATTCGAGAACAATACCAATTACAGCAAGCGCTCGGGAGACTTACTGCTAGGATTTTACTTTCTTACAAGAAAATATTTTCGTAAAAGATAACGTTAGATACAAAAACACAAAATATTGTAAAGACTACACCTACTAGTTCGTATCGAGCGAAATGGTTTAAAATACCCCTTTTTTGTACTTTATAAATTTACGTATGATACACCCCTAGACCTATGTCGGACTGGACCTAGATCTATGTCGGACTGGACACTTAGTATAATACCGACTCAACCCCTACAGGGGACTCAACCCCTATACCCTCAAATATAGAGGCCTTCAACCTCTATATTTGAGGGTCCGGGATCCGCAGTCAACAGGATCCCTCCAGCGACAGGCTGACCTCGTCCAAACTTCTCTTCTGGTTCCTTTCGCTGCCTCTCAGTAGTCTCTACCACGTCATTGGAACCAGGTACCCATCATGACTCCGGCCCCAATCCTCCAAAGCAGCACGCCACCAATGCGTCCTAATCGAGCCCGGCAGCCATTCCAATCCACAGTCTGCTGATTTAGAGGGACGGGTGGAGGACCAGTCAGTTGAGCTCCTCTTAGTTTGACCTCTCCCCCCAATCCTGTATGGTATAGCCTTGGGATTACAGAAGCACACAAGCCCCCCTACCACTGTAAGGTGGTAACATCTTAGGAGGGGGGGGAGATGCTGTAGCCCTGCCGGGACCACGCGACACCCATAAATGTTGTCGCAGACCTCGGAAATATTTAAAAATTTAATTCAAGAAACAAGCCACCGATGTATGTCCTGTCTAAAGAGTAGATATGGAAATGAGCGCCAATTATGTAAATATCAGGTTGCGGTGGAGATCGCCCACGATACTCCGGACCTTTGTGTTTTACATAATGTTCTCCCCCTCCCCGCCGCCTCCGGGGTCAGACCCCACACAAAAGCGTAAAAGGGCTCCGCTAGAATATTTAGGAGGCCAGAACTATGTACACGGCACTGCCGAGATTATACGGAGTCACTGATGTATGCGTGGGCATCTTTGTTCCACAATATAATTTCACAAGGGGGCAAACGAGCCGTGTAAGTCTTTAGACCTCTACCGACGCGCTGAGACGTGACTCGCGAGCACAGTGTTATGCTGACTCCCGAAAAGCGACAGCAAAGCTCATTCTGCGGCGCTGTCACGAGCGAAACTAGCCTCCTCGGGTGTCAACGATTAACAAATGTAGTATAAACTCAGGTCTGCCTGCAGGCGGCCTGCTGGATGGAGGTTGTAAAGTGACCGTCTGTGTCACCTCCGACCTCCTTCCTCTACAGCGACTCCGTGCAGCCAGCTTAGACAGAGAGCTGCCGATTATTTAATATGCATCACTACAATAGAGTATAGGACAAAGTCGCTTTCCGTGTGTGTCTGTATGCTTAGATCTTTAAAACTACGCAACAGATTTTGATGGGATTTTTTTTATAGATAGAGTGACTCAAGAGGAAGGTTTATAAGTATAATAACTCAATTTTTGAAGTCCGAAATCCACGCGGGCGAAGCTGCGGGCGGCAACTGGTATATGTATAATTTTATGTTTGCATTATATGTACATCTGCGTCGTCGTAAAAACGTAGTCGGCACCGATACGCCATTATTACTCTAACGAGCATGTGAATGGTGTGGCGATGTAAATAAGCGCCGAAACGAACCTTTAACCTTCATTTACAGTACAGTATTTTAGTAGTTAACTTGTAGTAGTTTTTAATCTCACTTCTATTTTAAATATATGTTGGAACATTGTGAGCGTAATAACTATTGTATATTTTATGGTAGCTGCTGTATGCTTTCTGCTTATATCAATGAAATTAAATAAAATCAAATAAAGCCAAAAAAGTTGTAAAGCGTTATGCTTCTCGTGTCTAGGATTGTGTTGTTGTATGAAAGAATTGAAATTTAGGCGTAAATAACTACGAAGAGGGTTTAGTAGATATACCAAACTAGATGATCTAACAGTTATTTATATTTACGTGGATGTGCCGACCGCTGGCTCTCCGTCTACAGCTTGGTTGACCGTCTCCTGTAGTTTACCGCAGCCCAGCGCCGGTTGTTATTTCCACTTACGTACCGTTCCGGATATTGATCCGGATATACGGCCCGGATAACCGGCTACTTGTGAAACTGTTATAAATCGTGAGGGGAGAAATTGGTAGGTTGGTAAACTGTTAGGCAACTTCTTGAAGAACAGATAACATTATACAGTGTCACAGCGATCAAATTATACAGGAACTTGTAATCCAGTTATCATTTCTATCAAAAACACAATAAGTATTCGTAGTGACTAATAAGGAAAGAAGCTAGGAATGTTGTTAAATAAATTAAATCGGATACGGCATGTAATAAATCAAAAGCTCAAACTTAATATTAAGTGTTACCGGCCAAGTTTAAACATAATATTGAGAGTAACCGGCCAAGTTTTTTTTTTGGCAACATAGGGGAATACCTTTAGGTACGCTGCCCAAGAGCCCGGGTGGATCAACCGGATACAGTGTCGGGCTCGGCAACTGGGTTGCCTCTACCGACTAAACCCCTGCGGGTGCCTTCAGCCGCTATAATTGGAAAGCCCCGGATCGACAAGCAACAGAGTCCCTTCAGCGACAGGCTGACCTCGATAAAAAGGTCAAACTCCTCCTCCTTGAAGACTATCCGGCTGCCTTTGAACAGTCCCTACTCTAACGTCGGAACCGTGCAATGGGGTCAGGTTCCCATCCCGACCCCAGGGCCCAATGCTGCAACGGTGGACGCCACGCCAGTGGTCCTAATCCATGCCACCATCTGCTGATTTAGAGGGACGGGAGGAAGATCTCGGCGGCGGATCAACCAACAAACAGCCACAGAAGACAGGGAGGACGGCAACGGCACATCACCTCTCCTCTTCCTATGGGGCCCCACCGCTAACCCATTTGACGGTGCGCCCCCGTTCAGTTGCGGGAGATAGTGTGCACAGCAACGACACGCCGATTTACCTCTCCTCCCGCGACACCTTCTCCATGGACGCATCCAGAACGGGCCCTGGGGAAGCCGACTCGAAGCGTCCCCTCCTGGGATCCCTCTTGGCTTCGCCGTGGTGGATCAAGCCACGGTTACTAATCCCCTCACCGCGACAAGGTGAAGATCCATCGAGGAGGCCCCTAACACACATTCGTTAATCGCTTTTAATGGAAATTAACGGTGGATAAGTCAAAATCTGCCCTACTAAGCTCAAAAGCGGCTTCTCTAAAATAAAAATTAATTTTAATTTTATCATATCTAATGATACTAAACCTTTTAGCGATATTTTGTTTAATTAACTTGATAAAAACCACATCTAAAAAATAAATTCTATTTAATAAATAAAAATATAATATTATTTCCACAACATAAATTATCTTGGAACTCTTTCACTGTGATACCGCTTTTACGGTTATTAGAGCAGAAATTACCTCATTTCAGAGTAAGTAAGATTACCTTAGCGATGTTAAGTAAAACGTTTGTACCAAATAAAGATGTAGCTCCTAAAGAGTTTATCATACTTGTAAGTCCATATTCTGTAACAAAATAATAACGTTATATTAACGAGCTGAGCCTCGGATATCCAATTACCCCGGAGCTGATCGACTTAGTCCGCAGCCGCCGGCCGTGATGCAGTTAGCGGCTCGCACCTGGAGACCCAGTTACAGCCTCATAAAATGAGGATAGTATCTAGGGATAGACATTGAAGCGTATTAAGACTCATTAGCGACAATAGCAGCACATCCCCAAACAACTTCAAGGGAGAGGGAACCGAGTTTAATCCGAGCGCAATGACACCTTGTGAAACCTTGATAACGGAAATAAAATATATAATGGTCGCAGCACACTTATCAACTCGGAAAGGGATCGTAACCGTATCACCTCGAGCCGGTCTAGTCTTTCCATGAAACTTCATACTGCAACGCACACTAATTGGAAAAGTAACGTAATCGAATCGATCCCTTTTGAGTTGATAAGTGTGCGGCGACCATAACACTTCTTAAGTAGTGTGGGTAAAAAAGTGGTGTAAATAATTTATCTTATTATTATTAATGTGAGTGTTAGTTAGGTTAGACTTAGACTTAGTTAGTTGTGAGCAAAACAGCATAGCGCACTCTTACTAGTGGTTTCATTAACTGACATTGAAAAATAAGAGTGCACATAAATGCACTGTTATCGTACTTTCGGTTACTGAAATAACTGAAGCCTTTCCACCAGTCTGCCACTGCAGCAGGTCGTATTGGTATATAGTAAATAACAGAACACGGAATATACCGGTTATAGGGGCGCAAACGAGCAGTAGCAGCCTTGGCTACCGCCCACAGACATCCGCGTAGAGGCTATACAGATGCGCTGCCCTACTAACTCCTCCCACCTCCGCGGGCCACCGGCTACTTACACACCGCACGAAACACAACAGCACAGCTGTCACTTTACGCCGATCTCGTGTAGACGAGAGGTACCTCTATCTGATATTAGTAGAATAATTCACTTTAAGCCTTACTAAAAACCTCCAAACCCCGTTTGGTCGCTGTCTACACGTACTTGTGGATGCGGACGCCGTCCTCGAGTCCACAACTCCTCGCTAACTCCAACTGCTCGCCGGCTTCGACACTCGCACTAACTTCATTGTATTCAGTTACAACTATTTACTAATGTTAGTTAGACTATTTTTTTTTTTTTATGGTATAAGGGGGCAAACGAGCAGTCGGAGCTATTTGCATGACTACCGACGCCCACAGACATCCGCATAGAGACTACAAATGCGCTGCTCTCCTTTCTCCCCCCACCTCCATGGGCCTCTGGCTACTTACACACCGCACGAAACGCGACAGCAACGCTGTCGCGTTTCGTTGCTGTCGCGTTTCGGTACTCGGTACACTACTCGGATTGTGCCCATTGCTGACACATCCGGGGCACCCCAATATAGGCGGGTGAAGGCAGCTGCGGGGTTTTAGTGGGTATTGGGGTGCCGTGAGTCCCACACATCCATCGGATCTCACCCAAGACCGGTGGTAGTGCGTAAAGCATTTCCTCGCAAAATAAACCCTACTCGGACTGTCATGGGCGCCGGTAGCCACAAAGACAACACTAGATGCGTCTCTCCCCTTGTCCACAAAAACGCGACAACACAGCCATAATATTCAGGCGATGTAATGTGAGAACAAGTACCCCTTGGGTCGTGCTGGCTCGATACATTTTTTTCTCCTACTTATAACAAAACAGCGAATGTCTTTCCACCTTTTATTTCTTAGGAAAATCCTCATAGGTACTGGTGTATGGTTTACCCCATGGCAGTTACTTTGGACTTGTACCAACTAAAACCCGGTGACCTAGAACCATCTTCAGTGTCTGTTTTAATATTCTCGCATTCTCTGGAAGGAGCTGGCGCAGAGATGGTATTTCCATCTGATGAATAGTCGACCAACATGCATCTTCCGAAGCCTCGGCTCTAGAATTGATGAACGCAAAGATGACTGATCTGATAATCATATCACATTACTATTCTAGATCGACTACTGCACAGAAATCGTCTTCAAATTAAAAATCAATATTTTCATTAAAATAAATGAAACTCTCTTACTATCCCTTGTTCATTGTAAATGTCTCAAAGAATCTTGATTTACCGAAAGGACTTTACTGCGTCTTTGTCTAAATCTGAAAAATACATTTTAGTGACTTTATAGTAATATCTTGAAATGTTTTAAAAGTAGCTGAACATGGCTGGCTAATAAAAACCACATCTGCACTGCACTAAACCAGTAGTGCCAGTAGCTCGCCGCACTAAACACGAGCCAGTAGCGCGGTGCACTACACGCAGCTGCTGCGGGGCTGAAACGTCTCAGAACATTGTGTACCTGGAACTGTACTGTTAGTGGAACAGTACTGTTAGTGGAATTGTACTACTAGTGGCACTGTACTGTTAGTGGAACTGTACTGTTAGTGGAACTGTACTGTTAGTGGAACTGTACTGTTAGTGGAACTGTACTGTTAGTGGCACTGTACTGTTAGTGGAACTGTACTGTAAGTGGAACTGTACTGTTAGTGGAACTGTACTGTTAGTGGAACTGTACTGTTAGTGGAACTGTACTGTTAGTGGAACTGTACTGTTAGAAGAACTGTACTGTTAGTGGAACTGTACTGTTAGCTGCGATCTCCTCACGAAATATTCAACTATAAATTGATATGTCGCCGGAAACGTAAATAATTACCTAATGTTGTAAAATAGAATGGCGCCGACACTAGACTTAGTAAAGGACTCTAGTGATCATTTTAAGAGCTACTTCTGGGGGATGATAGTTTAAGTAGATCAGAGAAATTACTACTTTTAGCCAAATGAGGCACGGACGGGTCACCTCTCCCATTACATCCTTGATCAAGAATAAAACTTGCTCTTATTTAAAAGGCCGGCAACGCGCCAGCAAAGCCTCTAGTTTTGCCGATGTCTATGGGCGGCGGTAGTAACCTACTACCTGCTTGTTTGCCACTTTAGTACAGTCTATCTGTAATTAAATCAAGAACAAATTACACGAGCAAATTTGACTTGATATATCTCTAGAGGGGCATGTAAATAGCAGAATGGTAGATTGGCGAAGTCTCATCTGTTGCTGATTTTGAGAAAATCCAAAAAAAAATTTTGAATTGC
Organism: Calycopis cecrops; assembly: GCA_001625245.1. Taxonomy (NCBI): domain Eukaryota; kingdom Metazoa; phylum Arthropoda; class Insecta; order Lepidoptera; family Lycaenidae; genus Calycopis; species Calycopis cecrops. The sequence continues at coordinate 57,984 of LUGF01029779.1, forward strand.
GTTTTTCTTCGAATCTATGGGTTTTAGAGAAAAGTTTATTTGAATATATAGGACATTGTGAACTACATTTTATGTCATTAAAGTGACTTCGTAAGACTTGAAATACAAAAAGTAGGTGGCGCTGATGCGTCTAAAAATTGGTTTTTCATCATTTTCGCTAAAAAAATGGTTTTTTATTTAAAAATTGTAAATGAGAAAGTTGTTCCTCTTCAACTTTGCAACAACTTTTTTTTTAAAAAATTATTTCTACAACTTACCGTTTTTAAGCTATAGCTTGCCGACATAGAAATGAAAGCGTTGGATCAATACTGTGAATTAACTGTTTTGATATTGATGTTATTTTAACGAATATATGAAAAATTTAATAAATAAATGAATAAAATTTTCACATTTTGCAAAGTTAGAAGGATGTGAAATGTTCGTAAATAAATGACCCCGCACGTTCTTTAGGAAAAATTTTTAGACGCATCAGCGCCACCTACTTTTTGTATTTCAAGTCTTACGGAGTCACTTCAATGACATAAAATGTATTTCACAATGTCCTCTACATTTTATTTCAAATAAACTTTACCCTAAAACTCATATATTCGAAGAAAAATGCAATTCAAAATTTTTTTTGGATTTTCTCAAAATCAGCAACAGATGAGACTTCGCCAATCTACCATTCTGCTATTTACATGCCTCTCTAACGATATATCAAGTCAAATTTGCTCGTGTAATTTGTTCCCCATTTCATTTTTTATTATTACAGATTGACTGTAAATACTACTTATCCTATAAAAAATTGATTTAAAGTGCTACGTCATGTGACTACCTCCGATAGGATTCGTTGTTGTGTGATGTTACCCGATACCATCTCGCCACAACAAAAACGTGCCAAATGTTATGACTGTCAGACCACACGACAAAATGTCGCGCTTTGATAACAATATCGCAGTAAATTACATCCCTTACCGCGCCTTAGTCGGGTGTTTGATGTGACGAGGAAACATGTTGGATATCAATACAACCGTGAACGGTGTGTGCTTGTACGAGATAATATCTATGTTTTATATCACAAAGGTATCTGCTCTATATTTGTACATATTTTACCTTCAGGAACGTTGCACAGGTTACCCCTCAACTCAGACGAAGTGCTGCCACCTTGTCGTGGTGGGGAACTTGCGTCTATGATCGTCAAAGCTATCGGACAAGGCTACCCATACCGGACAGGATTGGCGATAGACCAGACTAAGAGCAGCTCAGGAGGTCCTCCACCCGTCCCTCTGAATCAGCAGATGGCAGCGTGGATTAGGACAACCGGCGTGGCGTCAGGATGGGAACCTGACCCTCTTGCCAGTTCCGACGTCATAGTTGGGACTGTTCAAAGGCAGACGGACAGTCCCCAAGGAGGAGAAGTCTGGCCTTTTCACAGAGACCGGCCTGTCGCTGGAGGGATCCTGTTGCTTCTAGATCCGGGACCCTCCAATTACCGCCACTGAAGGCACCCGCAGGGATTTAGTTGGTAGGGGCAAAAACCAGCCAATACACTGTGCCCGGTTGAGCCACCTGGGTTCCCTGGGTAGCGTACGTAAAGGTACGTAAACGTTCCCCAGCGTTACTAAAAAACTGGTTACCACTGAAGTGTCTAGTAGTATTTCAACTCTTGACAACAACATTGGCTTACGGATTTAAGCTTAAATATTTCATTGGCAAACAAACGGAGTGTCGTCGACCTGCAGTCTGCGCCTACTTGTGGCTCTTGCCAAATTTGGTGAACGAATCAATACTTGGCTCTGACATCGTTTGTATCTGTATTTAAATGTTAAGTATTAGAGCTGAATTAAGTTTGTTAAGTAAGAGGTTACCATGCTTGATCTTGCACTATTATCAGACCTTGGCTTACATCTAGTTGTAGAAGCATTAGCGAAACAAAACAAACACAATGTGAGTGAGATATTTCAGTTCACCAGACCAGCTCGATGGTTCCACATGAACGCATTGTCCTCCAACATAAAATTACCTAGCAACCAATAAGAACAATAATAGATCACTTCCCTAACGGGTTATACATAGAGTATAGAGTATCACATACCTTCTATGTGTACAAATATACGATAATAGGAAATAGTTCAAATCAACATGCAAGATGTTACATAAAAAAATTAAAAACACACAATTAAAATATGTAATAATATTACAAAATCCATTAGATTTAGAATACACTTTGATTATGTAAATCTATATATGTACAAAATTCTTCGTTACTGAGTGACTGACAGAAAACGTACATGCGAAACTACACTACATAGAAACTTGAAATTGATATATGGCACACGGGTTCCTTTTATGATGTATAGTATGTGTAAGAAAGGGTTTTTAAAAATTCAACTTCTAAAGGGGTAAAATAGGGGAGAAGTTATTATGGTATATCAGTGATTTTGTTCAAATGAAACGCGGGTGACACCGCGGGGCACAGCTACTATAACTATATTTTTACAAAATCTTCAACTGTATCAAATTTCAAATTTATTCATTCCCGTATTCCTTGAAGAATAAATACAAAGTGTTTGTTTTACAAGTTTATGTAATGACATGCTAGTACCGATATCTACAGCGTGTAACCTATGTCGTTTGTCGAAGTAGGTGTAAGTACTGAGGGGTAGCTGTGTTACAGTTCAGGGATTTCTGTCCGTATGTAATCTGCGTTCACAAACAGCGGCTCAATACGAGATATTGTATTGAGCCGGTCATGTGGTATACAGCTGAGGTATTAGCTCTTTGAACTTACATTAGGTATTTGATCAAAGTGACCGTTCGCTTTGAATGCGAAGGGAAAGGTAATCTCGGCAGATGTTGTCCGACCATGAACTTATACAACTTATGGAGAATTTCTATCAAAAGAGATGACCTCAAATTATATACAGCGTTGGTCTGATCTTGATAGTGAAATAAAGGAAACAAAATATATAAGAGAGTGTAGATCGTTGATATCCACAAGTTCATTGTAATTTCCGCGATCTTATTTTCTATTTTTTCCACGCTATGCAACACTACATGTGACGTTATACACTTCTACATGTCTAGACGCTCAGATCATTACTAAATGACCTAAGCTTAGACGATTCAAAAATAGTGCGAGCGACGTCAGTGGACAGAAACTTTACAGCATTAAGAATGTTGTAAAGTTACTAGACTAACTTTAGAAGTTTTTACAAATGAAATTAATTGGAGCCATGTAAGTCTAGTGACAAATAGTGAGCCAGAGCTGTAATACACCAGGCAGAGAAATGTACAGTAATATTTATCTAAGTGTTATATAGTTTAATAAAATAATTAATTTGATACAAGGGACGCTCGCAGGTCGGTGATTTGTGAATGAAGAATTTCAACTGGAAAACAATTGAAGCTGACTGTTCAGAGTTCTGTATTTAATAAAAAATACCAGACTCGCTATCTATGAACCGTAACAAAGTTGTGAGGTCACGTAAAGAGAACCATGAAGAAGCATCAGTTGTTACAGACGATGACTTTATAATCTATATATCAATATATCTATACATATATTAAAACTATAAAATACGTCATTTTGTCTGTATCTTGTACGGGTTTCGCGCAAAAACTACTGGACGGATTTTGATGAAACTTTTTTGTTATATAATTATTAGACCTTTGTAACATATAGGCCGATTTAACAATACCGATATGTAATGTTACAGTCGGTATTTTGACTTGAAACGTGGGTGGTATGAAAAGTTTCCGACCTAACAATGATACAAGACATTTTTTCTTAATATTTATTTTTATTTTTCAAAATAGTTGCCTTGTAACTCTATACACTTCTCCCAGCGATGCTGCCATCTCTGTAACCCGTCCAAATAGTACTCGGCATTTTTCTCTGCAAAGTAATCGCTCACGAAGGTGATTGCCTCTTCATTTGATGAAAGTCTTTGTCCTCTGAGCGCAATTTTTAGATGCAATTGGAAACAAAACGAAGTCGCTTGGGGCTAGATCTGGTGAGTAAGGTGGATGATCAAGCAGTTCAAACCGTAATTCGTGGATTTTCACCATGGCAACCGCTGAGGTGTGAGACGGTGCGTTGTCTTGATGAAACAGGATTTTCTTTTTCTGTAAATGTGGCAGTTTTTTTGCAAGTTCTGCCTTCAGCTTGTCAAGTAATGATGCATAATATGCTCCTGTAATGGTTTTTCCTTTCTGAAGATAATCTATTAAAATAATTCCATGACTGTCCCAAAAAACTGTCGCCATCACTTTCCCAGCCGAAAAAACAGTTTTTGCTTTTTTTGGAGCCGGTTCCCCCTTTGCAGTCCACTGTTTGGACTGTATTTTTGTTTCGGGCGTATAATGATGTATCCACGTTTCATCTACAGTAATTAAATAACCATTTGGTGAACTTTGGCGATGTTTTCGTCGGTAGTTGTAGTTTTTGGACGTCCCGAACGTCCATTGTCTCCCAAGCTCTTACGACCACGTTTAAATTCAGCAGCCCAAAATTTCACTGTGGTAAATGATAGTGCAGAGTCCCCATACACAGAATCCAACTCATCTTTAATTTGCGAAGGCGTATTGCCTTACAAAAACAAATATTTAATGACAGCTCGATACTCGATTTTGCCCATTTTCACAAAAACACTCACATCCATTCACTCAAACGACTGTTACACAAAAACTACGCGTCCAAAATGGCTGAAACTTTGGTGAGTAGCTATCAATAGATGAGCAACGAAATTCACTAGCTTTTGTTTACAAGTGCTGTCGTCTTCACGTTGAGGTCGGAAACTTTTCATACCACCCTGGTACTATTACACGTTACCTTGACAACACATTTTCCAATAATGACAAGAAAACGGCTTTAGGGTCAACTAGTCACAAATATGTAATCTTAATTACTTAAACCATTACTTACTCGTGTAAAACAAAACCAGTTACGTTTGTTAGTACGAGTACTGACGGAAGTCTCGTTTTATTTAAACAGAGGTACAACTTACAAGATGAAATACTGCACAAGAGAGATCGCGCACCGGTAGTGCACCTGCATGACACTAAAACTTACCACTAACTCTAACAAAATAATAATTTGACGACGAAACGTTGTTGTACCAGTTTGCGCCGCGCCACGTACATCCACTTAGCCGAGACGTAATTGACTTACCCAGCAGCCGCCGTCCTGATGACATTAGCACTTGGGACCCAGTTACTGGCGCGGGCGGTCAAAATTGACTGCAGCGACGATAATATCTACGAAGATTAGATAGTGCCACGCTGCATGC
>LUGF01029779.1:69536-82029 GCA_001625245.1 Calycopis cecrops
CGCTGCCTCGCGCCAGTAGCTCTTGGACTATGTCTGCTCCCTGTCACACTGTCACATTACCCGCGGCCCCTCAGCACGCGCGCGGCCGCCGAGAGCGCGAGGCCGGCGCGGTCGCTCACGCACGGGTCGCTGCCTCGCGCCAGCAGCTCTTGGACTATACCTTCTGACGCTCCCTGACACACTGTCAACATACACAACTTATATTTATATTATTTCATAAGATAAGATAAGATAAGATAATTTATTTGCTAGAATATAGGTACATATACAGATTAATACTTAAACATAACAGTCGTTTCACTACATTCTGCCATTGCGGCGTGCAAATATTAAATTAGTAATTTATAACAACACTATTTTGGTCACAAAAAAAAACAGAAAACATTACTCATCATAGTTCTTCTTACATAAAATAAATTTACATAGACATATTATATTGTCTCACAAAGGTAATAGTTGATTTGTGAAAAGTTTAGTTTAAGATTAAGTGAGAACTACTATCGCGGCGTTGAACTTTCTGGATAGGAAAAAAATTGTGTGCTTCAATAACTATATGAAAAACATTGGTTGACCTACGCTCACTCGTTTCATAGCTATGCGACTTGTATCACATCTACGCTCACTCGTAGCATAGCTATGCGACTTGTAGCCAGTCTACGCTCACTCGTAGCATAGCTATGCGACTTGTAGCCAGTCTACGCTCACTCGTAGCATAGCTATGCGACTTGTAGCCCGTCTACGCTCACTCGTAGCATAGCTATGCGACTTGTAGCCAGTCTACGCTTACTCGTAGCATAGCTATGCGACTTGTAGCCAGTCTACGCTCACTCGTAGCATAGCTATGCGACTTGTAGCCAGTCTACGCTCACTCGTTTAATAGCTATGCGACTTGTAGCCCATCTACGCTCACTCGTAGCATAGCTATGCGACTTGTAGCCCGTCTACGCTCACTCGTTCCAAAGCCTTGCTACTTGTATGGTATACGCTCTCTCGTAACTAAGTGTGAGTGTCAGTGGTGTAGTTACACTACCGACATCAATAAGCATGTGCATCATAGAGGTAGATTCTCACGAAACTCGACAACATGCCTGTCCAAACAGGCCATAACATGTGAGTGAAAAGTTCCAATCCAGGCTTGGAGGCTTTAGTAAGTTTATTTTTTTTTTATATCACGATGGTGGCAAAAAAAGCATACGGCCCACCTGATGGTACGTGATTCCCGTAGCCTATGGACGCTTGCAACACCAGTTTTAAATTTTTAAGTTTTTTAAGTTTCAAGAACAACATTTTACTAAGACTCCTGTAATTATTAAGGTAGTATAATAGGATCTACTAAATAATCTTATGTATTTAGCGTCTATGGGACGACAGCTGCGTCTAAAAAATAGGTTATCATCAGTTTTATTTTAAAGAGAGGCTTTTTCTGCATAAAAATAAATAGAAACTTTAATTGTAATATATGTAGATAGATGAAAACTTTATTAACTAACAGCACAATCACGAAACACTAAAATTAGAAAAAAATCTAAGAATAAAAAAAATAAACCTAAACTAAACTAAAGTAAACCAAAATTAAATTTACCAGCGCCAATTGTAATAAAAGTTTAGTTTGTGGATTTTGATAGCAAAAAACTATTTGACATTAAAATTTAATTTTAATGCGACCAAGTAATAATTTTGTATCTTCGGAAACTTTTAATAGCTTGTAGCATCTATCACTCCAGGCCATGACCATAGGTAACGCACCTGAAACGTGGTAATAACTTCATATGAACGGTAAGATATAGTGTCACACCACATGCTTGCATGCAGTCGAATTGGGCCGACACGACCGGGGAGGTACCTCTCGCTTGCACGAACGTACGGCGGCGCAACGTGACAGCTGTGCTGTCGCGTTTCGTGCGTTGTGTAAGTAAGCTGTAGGCCCTCGGAAGTGGGAGGAGAAAGGAGGGCAGCACATCTGTATAGCCTCTATGCGGGTGTCTGTGGGCGTCGGTAGTCATTTAAATAGCCCCAACTGCTCGTTTGCCTCGAGCCCCACCCTCATTCGCATAGAGGTTTTACAGAAGCGTTACCCACCTTCCTCCTTTTCCATCCATGGGGCCACCGGCTACTTACACGAAACGCCACTGTCAGTTTACTCGCTTCGGTATCGTGTAAGCGAGAGGTACCCAATACGGCTTGTACAGTCCGGGCCGGAACACAACACTGATAAATTAATATAGGTATATTTAATATGATAACGTTTCTTAAGATAATTGACACCACTTATTGATTATTACTTAAATGAGTTGCGATTTGTGAATGCTGATGGTTGATTGCGAACTGATTTGGTTATTACGTAAAAATGTATACATAGTGTTTGACATATTTGATGATTTATCAATTGGTTGCTGTGTTATGTAATAATGTACGTGGACCATACACGGCCACATACATGCATGCACTTGTTTGAACTTCGAATAATAAAACCTCTATGCGGTTAAGGCCACGACAGCCCACAGTTCTCACCGGCCCTGAAGAGCGGCGTCCACCCGCAGCTGTCCCTCACGTGGACGTCTCCCCCGCGGTCGAACACGAACCTGACATTCGCCAGCGCACCGGAGTCCACCGCGAGGTGCTCCACGCGGAGACCGCTGCAGTCTCGAGACTGCAGCACATGCACAAGGTTGATAAAACCGAGACGCATTACATGAAACCACATATTTAGTGTATCATTTTCAGGCTACACAACAAAAATCAGATCAATCAGAGCAATAGTTTAGCCACAGGAATTATTTGAAGTTTTTTCTCACTTCGTACACGATGTATCACGTCAGATGACAGCGAGATCCGCTGACTAAGAGTCGTTATGCAGTGCGATGTTGTCGCTCCGCAAGTCGACTGCTTCGTTGTGTAGTTTCAAATGCGACATCGTCGATTCCTCACGCAGGTCACGACAGGTCAGTCCAAAGGATATTTGCATGTTTTTCCTAATGATTATGCTATTTAACTTCTTTAAAAAAGTATTTTCGTATACATCTCGTAAACTCTGTTTTAATAATTTCAAATTAACATTACATTGTATACCTATAGTATGCGTGGTTTCATTTAGTACCTCTCGCTTTTATCAACGTTGTATAACAATAATAAACATTAATTCGGACTCACATCCTGTTGGGTTTATTGTTTTAAAGAATTTCACTTTCAATTGATTATTTTTAATACTTAATACTAGGAAATTAGTTTCACCTTAGCACTTAGACGTAGTTGCCAAAGAGCATACAAAAGAAGGTAGTTACGAACTGAACAAATATGATACAATTGCACAGAATATATAATTTCACTAATTTATCATATTAACAACTATATTAATAAGGATTAATTTTTGTAGTATAAATAAACCAACACCTCCATTTAAAAATATAACACAAAAAACAGTAAAGAAATTTTAAGAAAAAGCATTCGCTTGCTGGCGCTGATGTGTGTACCACGACGGCCTAAGTTCAGTAATATACAGTACGTGCTTCACGGCATCAGTGGCGGGGTCGGATGCTGCCCTAGTCCTTTATATTTATGAGTTTAATATGAGTCTAAGCAGTCATGAATGATGCCTACCAGGCAGGCCGTAATAATTCGTATGAAATTCAGCAAATAGCTTAAACTTCGACCTCTGCAATGTAAAAAAATTATAGAGGACGAAGTTCAAGCAAGTACCAGGAGCTAATGAGCGCGAGGATACTCACGGTGAAGTCTGCGCCTCTCTCCAGTAGTAGCTCCGCCACGGCCGTGTGCGCTGACAATACGGCTAAGTGTAGAGGCGTGCGGCTCGCGGCCGAGCGCTGCTCCACGTCCGCGTCGCACGATAGCAGGAACTTCACCATGGGCACGTCACCTGGAACAGGTATTGGCAGTTTTGCAGGTAAATTAGGGCACCACGACTGAGGAAAAAAGAGCAGCAACCTATGATACTAATATTAATTTGGATGTCTATGGGCGTAGGTACTAACTCAAAGTTTCCGACTGCCAAAAGAGCGCCTTGAACTCTAACCACCTTATTAGTAAACATAGATTATTTTTACTTCAATTATTAAACTAGTATTTTCCAATTAATTATCTGTTAAATTCCATAGTTTATTATTAAGGAATTTGATAGATTCTAGTTGAATACTTGTAGTAAAGTTAATCTATTTTTATTACAAGGCCTTAAAAATCAGTTATTCTAACTATAGTATTATTCTATATGTATTAAAATCGCCAAAAGGTTACGCGTATTATAAAATACATCTCCATTTCACTAAACACACGCTGCACTGGTAGCGAGCTCGTTGCACTAAAGCCTTGTTCGCATTGGTCGAGTAATTTGGTCTAGTAGAGTATCGATTTAGTAGCTAAACTGCTCGACTCGACCAAATATCGTTCGCACCTTGAGCGAGTACAGTTCATAAGTAATTTGAGATCAGCAAGATGAACAACGTCAAACGCAACGGTTATCATAATTAAAAATAATATGAATTTGAAATAAAATTACATATTAACCTGATGTTATTTATTTTCAATTTAATTTCTTTTTCTCCGGCTGTATTTAATTATTTTTCTAAATTTAAATATGCACTTTGTTTTATTTGTTAATTTTTATAAAATGGCGACTTCATGTTCCATAAACATTCGTTTTCAAAATATTTGGAGACAAATTTCCAAATGTAGGTACCTCGACACTTGTAATTAAAGGGTATAATAATATTAATAGGGAAATAATAATTTATGAGATTAATAAAAACAAACTATGGATACTTTGACGACCTTTGGACTCGTCACTCGACTAAATCGACGCGTTCGGACCTGTTCACCGGCGATCGAGTGAGCGCGGACGCATGATGGGGGGTGCTACTCGCCCGAAAAAATAGTTCACTCAATTTTTTCGGGCGAGTATCTATCGACTTGACTAAATTACTTGACTAATTACTCGACAAAATTTTTGGTGTTCAGACACGCTTAGCTACTAAATTACTCGCTACTGGACTAAACTACTCGACCAATGCGAACAAGGCTTAACAAACAGCTGCTAAGTGCGGGGCTGCGCTGAAATATCTCAGAACATTGTGAACGCGGAAGCGCTCTGGAATATCGTGTCGGCTCGGTCCTGTTGTTAGTGGAACAGCTTTGGGCTATTTTCGGAATATTCGACTACAAATTGAACATCACTTTAAAATTCGTAAATAATGCCTCGACTACGAAATAGGAGATCGTCTTTTATAGACGATCTCCTATTTCGTTAAACGCTAAACATAGTAAAGAAGATGTTGTAATTTTGAAGAGGTATTTTCATGAGATATATTGTAGCTGAATCTTGTAGACCGGGAAAGTCCTTAAAGGAACGAAGAATATTACGAAAGTCCAGATTGCTCTTATTTTGAATTGGGGGAATAGTAGTTTTATGAGAACAGTATTATTACATATAGTATTAGTACATTGTAAAGAAAAAAAATATTAATTTGATTGTTTCAAATGTCTGTGCCCAATCGCAACAAAATCCGTAACAAATATACGAACTTTTCCGTTTACAGTATTTGCAGGATTTCATTAAGTACCTACATAAATAAAGATAAATTATAATTAGGGCAATATCTACTGGCTTTTTTATTGTTTTAATATAACGATATTTATTTCGTCCGCTTAATGAACGAATATAATAGAAAATTATAATGATAAATCTGCGTCACATTAGTATTTTTGCAAGCTCTCTCATCATCATCATCAGAAGTAGCAATAAGTCGTCCACGGCTGGACCTAGGCCTCCTTCAGAGAACGCCATTAGCTACTTGCAGCCAGCGGCTCCTTACCACCAAGACTAGGACATGAGTTCATCGGGTGTGTTGTCCAACTGCGCATCCCGCCGCGGGGTCGTCTCTCGATATCTCTGCTCCGAACTCTGCAAAACAATGGGGGCTGCCCTTTTCCATTTCAGCTCACTGATTCATGATCAGAGCTATGTAGGTTACTAGAATTCACTGAGAAAACCTTAGCATAGCTCCCTTAATAGCGCGCCGAGCGACTCTGAGCCTTTTTAAGAGGCTATATTTTGCAACCAAGTCTCGACCATCTTGTACTGCCTCCCGCTTTGACTGGCGAGGGAAATTGGAATCTCTTCCTACTGCTCCTTCTATTTTTTCGGATTAAATTCTTTCACATCGCTATTTTGGACGAGAAGACCGTTTTTAGCTCCAAACGCCGTCCATTTGAGTTTGATGCGCCCATTGTCTTGATTGATTTTGAAGTTGGATTTACCTAACTGTGCCATTTTCCGGTACACTTACTGATCAACAACTGGTTTGACTCTAGAATCAGACTTGACTTGTTCATGGATGTCGTATTGTACAGCTGTCCCTAGAACATCTCAACCTCTCGAAATCTCGGTTTTGTTGGTGACATCGTTGGTTTTCAGTTTCGTTCGCTGGAGCTCACCAACAGCCATGTTCCTAACCAACACCTTGATGGCTTTATTTTACTAGGACAAGATTATTATTAAATTAGACCAATGTAAAATATTTATTGAAATATATTTTTTCTCACCTCTCAGAACAGCGGTGGCGAGAGGCGTGAAGCCGCTGGCGCCGTTGACGACCGCCAGCAGCTCCGGTCGCTCACTCAACATGCGTTGCACCTGTCCAGGATAAACAGAAGTCAGGGTACAAATTTGTTGTAACCGACCAGTCAGAGACTGTTGATGACTAACCACGCCTAAAGATAGAATTTAGAAGTGGAATTGAAAAAAGTGACCACCCAAAGCTTGCGAATTGCTCGAAACATGCCAACATAAAGCTGGTGAGTATCATGACACTGAGGAGTATCTTCCCAGTTGCGTCTGGCCAATTACCATAAAGCAAAGTATAGTGGACATGACAGGAGGACATATTGCAAGATCGAAAGACGACGCCCGGCTGGCTGACGACAACGTAGCCGTCATAGATAAAAGTAGATAAGGAATACCCAGGATCGAACAGGATGGCGTCCGAGAGAAGAGAAACTGCAGTGGTCATATATTTATTATGTGTGACACACACACCTGCACGAGGTACCCGCAGCGCACCGCCATGCATAAGCAGGTGGCGGAGGTGCCCTCCGAGTCCGTGCTGGTCCACGTCAGCTCCGACCACTGCGACTCCAGCCAGCCGCGTGACGTCACGTGTGATTTCGTACCACTGGAAAATAAATTATAAGTTGTACTAGCTGCGCTCCGCGGTTTCACCCGCGTAAGTTTCGATCCCGTGGAAATATCGATATGAAAAATAGATGTTGACCTTTTCTCAGACCAAGTCAATATTCACACAAAATTTCGTGAGGATCGGTCTAGCTGTATCGGAGGAATACGGAAACTAACATTGTGACACGATAATTTTATATATATAGAGATAAGCTATAATTTAGTTAGGGGAGGGAGGCACAGAAATAAATAGATGTATTTAGTGGGATGCTCATGCTCTATGCATATGCTTTGCCGTAGCCCCTAACCGATTGACCGACCAGACTTGCCCACCTTTTTTTTCTTTAAAGTCAACTCATAAAAAAATATACTTCCAATATGAAGAAAAGAAATGAAAATTGTTAATTGTTACAATAGCTCGGGTCAAATCACGGGGCACATTCCGTGATTTGACCCGCGTAATTTCTGTCCCAAGGGAACCTTGTGATATTAGCCATAAAATATGTTTGCGTTATTCCAGATTGTAATGTATATCTTGGTGAAATTTCACGTAAATTTGATTTGTAGTTTTATGTGAAACATTAATTAACACAGATGCGAACTTTAGCATTTGCTATGAGTAGGATAGTGGACTAGTAAGAGGTAGTGCCACGCTGCATACATGCTTGTATGCATGTTGCAGCCGGCGTGACTGAGACACCGAGTAACCGCTGTGCTGTCGTATCTCATGCGTTGTGTAACTAGCCGGTGGCCCATAAGTGCTGGAGGTCAAAGGGCAACGCGGGCGTCGGTAGTCATGAAATGGTTTCGATTTCTTGTTTGCCCTTTATATTACACAAAAAGATGTATACAGGGTTGATAAGAGCGAGAGGTATTAAATGAAACATATATTATAAGTGCCTACAGTTAATTCAAAACTATTATAAAAAAGTTTACGACAAGTATACGAAAATACTTTTTTTGAACAAGTTAAATAGAGAAAAGTTTTATATACTCTTTGTACTGGCGGGCTACAGCGAGCACGGGGTGAATGACCCCGGCAAGCCATAGTCGGCGATCAGCTGCGATACAGCGTGTACGAAGTGCGAAAAAGCTTTATAAAATTCCTGTGGCTAAACTATTGCTCCGATTGATCTGATTTTTGTTACGTAGCCTGGAAATGATACAGTAAATATGCGGTTTAATTTGATGCCTCTCGCTTGTATTAACCTTGTATATTACTCACATTTCAGCTCTCTCTACCTCTGAATCCCCAGATCTTTCTCCATTTCCCCTTCCCTCCAGCTCCTCAACCAGCTCCCGAGCCCCGTCGTCCCCGCAGCAGGCGACCGCCGCCACCGCCAGCTCGCCTGCAGACCTGAGGTAGACCTTCAGTCTGAACTTGTGAGGATGTCCTGGAGCCAGGTTGTCTATTGTCTTCTGTGTTTTACCGCCGCTGTTACAGTCACATACCATTAGGGCGTATAATTTAGGAAACGAATGCAACTGAATTGTCCAATGTCAGGTAACCACAAGTATTACACCAGTGTTTGTTTTGTATCCAAATAGGTCAAACAAAATCAATATTGTTTGCGTAAGACCTGAATTGTTAGCGTGATAATTAATAGATGGCCGACCAGCCAGCTGCTGACGGAGTTCGGGCTAAACGTGGATTTTAATCGATTTCTACAGATACTCGAAACGAAATACAAACGGATATGTTAGAACAATTATCCAAATTTTACTACATTTTTTTTGATGATATAGGAGGGCAAACAAGCAGCCGGAGTCATTTTCATGACTACCGACGCCCACAAACATCCGCATAGAGGCTAGATAGATGCGCTGCCCTCCATTATCCTTCCACTTCCATGGGCTACCGGCTACTTACACACCGCTCGAAACGCGACAGCACAGCTGTCACTTTTCGCCGATCTCGTGTAAGCGAGAGGTACCTCCCCGGTCGTGCCGGCCCAATTCGGCTGCATGCAAGCATGCAGTGTGGCACTACCTCTTACCACATACATACATGCCTTAAAAGGCGAAAAGGCCTATAGGCCTAAAGAAATACGATTAAAGTCGTATTTCTTTAGTTAGGTATCGCGGGGAGAAGCATTTACGCACCATCACGGGCCCTCAATGTGGTCGAGTGGTATGTGAGACTCGCAGCTGAATACGACTACGATGTCGCGTTTCATGCGGGTTGCTAGTTTCCTGTGACCCATTAGTGGGAACTAAGGAAGGAGCGTAATAAGTCACGGGGAAAAATCTCGGGCTGCTCGTTTGCCTCGTGCAAAAATAATGTAAACCACACGACTTGCCTGTACACGGTCACCCAAGGTGGAACTTTCTCTCTCCTCTGCACCTTGTACAACAGCCTCTCCTTCAAGAAGCTGAAGGGACCGGCGGAGTAGGAGAGAGTCACGTCTCTCCTGCTCCTGTCCTCCACCCGCGGAGGGAGAGGGCTCCAGGAGGAGAAGCACCGACAGAGTCTCTCCTGAAGATCCATCCCGGGATCTGAGGATGGAGTAAGCAATATACTTATTAGCTAGAGGAAGTGCCATCCTGGTTTGTAGTCCAATTGTACGTCGCCGTCTCTTCATTTAGGCGCAGTTGTGAGGTGACGAGCTTACCTACATCATGTCGGCATGCAGTGACAGTTTTTCTATAGATTTCATTTCATTTGAGGGATTTCAGATCAAAAATTAAAAAATCGACAAGGGCTTATTTATTTCAAATCAAAGCTGAACTGCACTAATGCACAAATACTACTGTTTTAGTTCTGTTACTCAACAGCCGTGACCCCAACGTTGACCTCTATGGGTTAAACTCTATAGCTTAATACAAGATCGAGCGAGCCTTTTATATTAAGCATATTATTGGCACACGTAGATGGAGTGTCATCGACCTACAGTCTGCGCCTAGTCGTAGTGAGTCTTGCCAAATTTTGTTAATGACTTCGCTCAATACTTGATTCTGACATCTTTTTATCTACATTTAAATGTTAAGTATAAACTGGTTTGATTCTAATTAAAGTCACGGTTACCTCATTGATACTGTGACTCACTCACCAGACCACCAACTCCCACAGACATCCGCAACACACAGCGGCTAGGCAGATGCGCCGTCGGAATTCCAGTAATGAATAAGTTATCTCTTTAGATGTAAATCTGTACCTTTGAACTGTATGTGTGTTTTATTTCTAACTGTTCTCTGTTTGTGCACTACATTGCGGTCAGACTCTGCGGTCTGCACTTCGTAGCTACGTTACATCGATAATGTCATAGCAACGGACGGAGTGAACTAAACTATCACATTATAAATGTGCTTCTCATTCAGATTCTTAATAAAATTCCGCAACGAATCCAATTCGGATGATAGTAGTAGTTAGTTAGTAGTTAGTTAGGAAGTTGTGTTACAGACAAACAACAACATATCTTCACTCCAGAAGCATTAGCTATTTAGAGAGAACGGAGCAGCAGGATCTCAACATACTAGTCTGGTCACGCGGCGTGTCCTGTCCGCCATGGACTTGGTTAGGCGAATCTTTTTTTTTATAGTATAATGGGGCAAACGAGCAGTTGGTAATTTTCATGACTACCCACACTCATTCGCATAGAGTTTGTGCAAAAGAGTTACCTCCTTCTTCCTCTCGCCTTCATGGACCACCGGCTACTTACACGCCGCACGAAAGGCGACAGCACAGCTGTCACTTCACCCCGGTCTCGTGTAAGCGAGAGGTACCTCCTCGGTCGTGGCGGCCCAATTCAGCTGCATGCATGCATGTAATGTGGCACTGCCTCTTACTACTCAATATGTCAAAATGTTTTTAAAACAGCTATATCTATACGCAAATACAAAGCCCTTAAAATGTGTAAAGATACATAATGCGTACGTTATTTGGCAAGTTCCAGCCGCCAGCGGCAGTGCTCACATAACGAGCTTGTTACTCTTGTTATTGGCTTCGTTACGTTCGTTACTGTCGCTGTTATGTATCAGAGATGTGCTTCGTTCTTATTGTAATAGTAAAGGGGCCAATAAGCAGTTGGAACGCCTATAGACGACCACATAATTGTATAGTACATATATTGCTCTGCCTCCCCCCTCACCAAATTACTGAGGCAGCTCCCCACTGTAGCCTGTCGCCATAAGATGATTTCGTTGTTAGAAGTAATTAGCAGCGAAACATTTAACGCTCGGCAGCCAGCGTTCTTTCGTAAGGATGCCTATAGTATTACAGGAATTTCTGCAATTTCACCAGGATCCCATCATCTAATCATGACCGGGCAATGCTACCACCTGCATACCACCGTATGATTACCGACCATTAAAAAACATCCCGAAGAATTGCCAACCTCCTCCACTTTTGAAATCTGAAATTCACGCGTAAGTTGCGGGCGGAAGATAGTAAAATATATTTAAATAAAAGCATTACTTAATAACGTAATTTTAATCATAATGCCCATTCTGACACTCTATGAAGGAAACATCAATTCCAGTTAAAGCTTAAGGGTTCAATACGTATATAGTATGTTAAGAACAGCAAGGCTCCTAATTCCCTTCCTTGTGGCATGCCTGTATTTATTTTTTTGTTAAAAACATTTAGCGTGTTATTAAAGAAGTTTGGAATCAATCACGAAGATATGATTTTTTAGAGATAAGCAATGACCGCGACGAATCCCATGATAAGTACGTTATGATGTACATAATTAAACGCTTTTGTTCCATACACATAATATTATGCATTCTGCAAAAATATTTTTTTCTACCTATTCATTAAGATTATTGTATTATAATATGAATATTTAAATTATTTTTGAGAATATGGGAAAAAGAGAAATAAGGGCGACAACAGACTAAATTAAATTGATCACAAAGCGAGGGGTTTCTTTTTACCTCCGGTGTCTAGAATTGATTGATTTGCTTGACTGAAATTGGTTCTTCTTCTCGTGTCAAATTTTATTCACTCAGTACTGTGCCACATCTGTAGCGGCAACATTGGCAGCGAGCAGATCCTCGAATGTGCAAGTTCTTGGGCACAGCGGGCACTCAGTAGATGCTCCAATGATTGGGTCGGATCCCCGCATTCGCATTGCTCCCCCGAGCAACGTATCAGGCCCATTCGATCGAGTCGATTAAGCGACAGTAGTTCTGTTCAGCCACTGAAATTGGTAATTTATTTGTATAACACTTTTTATAACTATTGTTTTAATAATTTAGAATTGATTTTATGTTTTAGATACAAATTATAATAAATAGACAAAACCTTTATTAAATAACACTTATATGAAAAATATATTTGTCACTGAAACTATTTAGACCTTTTTTATG
>LUGF01029779.1:85566-95784 GCA_001625245.1 Calycopis cecrops
TTGGTTCCTCTTTTGATATTATCGGGAGTGTAAATTAATTGACTAACTAAATGAACTTGTGATTGATTGTGTTTGTGTATAAGTTGAATACAAAAGACTTTAACACCCCCGCTAGAAGAAGCTTGCTGCAGATTCATCTGTCGGCGGATTGCGGCTTACGGGAAGCTAAGTATATCTCATTACATGTGTGAAATTTATGACCATGAGTTTTATAGTTGTAATGTGATATATTAAGCCGGCCTCCAGATACGCAAGAGACAGCAAGGTAATTGCACCTATTTAAGTTTAAGTTAGCTCTGCGTAATCGCAGACAGAGTTCATTCTGTTTTGTGCCCTGAGTATAATAATTCCTTCCACTGCGCAATAAATCCAGGGTTAGAACTGAACAATAACTTAAGACAGAAGGTTCCTTAAGTAGGAACTAAATAAATAAACCGACTTGGTATTACATGGATCCCACAACATTTTATGGTAGAAAGACTGAGCTGCGAGACTTGGTTTTTTGACAGTATGTTTTTGTTGAGATCTCACTTCTTTTTGTAGATAGTCCTATTTTTTTTTTGGTACATTCCGTCGATCATTTTACAAGTTATCTTTGAACATAAACGTTTTATGCCAGGAAACTAAGCTACATTCCCCCTCTCCTTTTTATGATATAGGGGAGCACAGGAGCAGTCGAAGCCATTTTTATGACTACCGATACCCATAGACATTCGCATAGAGGCTATACAGATGCGCACCCTTACTTTCCTCCCACTTCTAGCTTTCCTAGTTAAATGCTAATTGTATTCTAAATTTGAAGCTTCTATGTCTACTAGAAGTGCTTGAAACTGCTGATGATCCGTCAGTCAGTCAGTGACAAAATCGAGAAAAAAAGTTACAATTCTTAATCTACTGGTTCAAATTGAATGAAATTTGGAATAAAACCTGTATTCATATTTATATATTGTAAAGGCGGACTTAATCGCGATATAAAATCGAATTATTTACCTCGACTCTCGACGTTTCGGCCGTAATGCAACGACCGTGGTCACGAGTAGACTGTAAAACCTGTATTACCTTACAATGTCTGTTTAGATACTGAAATTTTAGGCTTCATGTTTTATCCACTACATAGTTATAGGAGATCGAAATTGGCCTGAGTTGCTCCATGAAAATGATGGTACGGCCGCGCCACTTTTTTGCTCGACTTGACGGGGCACTGCCGTGCCCCAGGTAACTAGTCCATCACCAGCGACTCCTAGCATTTATTCAAGAGATGTTTTAGTACTCGTGTAATGTACGATTTTGTTATAATTTATTTTCGTTGTGAACTGCCTGTCACTCTGACAACAAAACTTGAGAATTCTTCGTGTCAGCTCCCGTAATAAATGGGACAGAATCGGGTTCCGCTATAACAAGACGTTTTAAAAATCATAACCACTGATACTGTCCTTATGTACTAGTAACTGGTTTATGTTATTCTTGACTACACAGTATATTAAAAGGTCTTTTATCATCGTCACTCGATGAGCAGTACAGCTTCATAGAAACACGATAAAGCTGCATTGACTTTCCTGGTCTTTCACAGCATATGTTCAGGTCCAAATTAGCAGCATCGCAGCTCAGTGGTCCAGGAAGATACCTCCCTGTCACACGATATCTGCTTCAAACATAAAAGTCAGTTTTATCCACAACCATTAATAGAGATAAAATTTGAGGTAAATTTGGAGACTCTGGTGATGATAAGCCTGATCCCTTTTTGGGTAACGCAGGGAAATACCTTTACGAACGCTACCCAGGAGCCCGAGTGGCTCAACCAGGTACAGTGTCGGGCTCGGCTACTTGATTACCCCTACCGACTAAACCCCTGCCTTAAGTCCGCATACTTGGAGGGTCCCGGATCTACAAGTAACAGGATCCCTTCAGCGACTGGCTGGCTTCGTCGAAAAGGCCATACTACTTCTCCATGTAGACTTTCCGTCTGTCTTTGAACAGTCACTACTACAACATCGGAACCGTTCAATGAGGTCAGGTTCCCATCCTGATACTTGGTCCCAATGCTCCAACGGAGCACGCCATACCGGATGTCCCACGCCGCCATCTGCTGATTCAAAGGGACGAGTGGAGGAATCTCCAGCAGAGCTGCTCTTAGTATGGCCTCTTTACCCAAGCCTATCCAGTATGGGTCGCCCTGCCTGGTATATCCTTGGGGATCATAGTACATAACCTTGGGTAGTCATTCGTATTTTAATTTGAATAACTTTGCATTGATGCAGATGTGGTTTTGGACAGGTTCAAGAACATTATCTTGCTAAAGAAAAGAACACTGGTTTTTTACTTACCTTAAAATAACTAGGCAAAAACTTGTGAATGTGAATGTAACTTTGTTAATAAACTTTAAATATTAAAAAAAATATAAGTAAGTATAATATCAGTGGTTGTGTGTTTCTAAAACAAGTCTTATTATAGAGTAAGCTGATTTTGTCCCATTTGTTACGGGAGCTACTTAAAACAGATTTAGTATGGTTCTATTTCGAAGAGATCAATCAAGACATTAACTCTAATTGCAATTGATTAGTATCTGACATGAAAAAAATTCAATTCAATTTTGTTGTAAAAGTGACTTTAGAATAAAATGAAATCAAAAGTAATTCGTAGGTTAAAATATTACAAAGAAATCTTATAATAGAAGCGAAGTTTAAGTTGAAAAAAAGTTAAATATTCTATTTAGGTATGAAAGTGACAAAACTCTATTTAGGCTCCATTAACATGAAAAAAACTACATATAAGAACATTATGAATTCACTGATAACGATTTTCTTAACCATTATTATTTCACTATCTCTAATGTTGTTATGTTTAAATATTCTGTATTCAATTATTCACTAATGGAATAAAACAACCGGCTAAGAGAGAGTCGAACTCGCACTCCGAGGATTTCGTACAGCTTATGAGAGTTGACAAACTTGTGTATGCAGGCGCCTGCGCTAGTTGGAATGAACTACAGATGTAAGTCTCGTTTAGAGATATAGTTTTCTAACTTTCCGATCCTACTTTTTGCTTTTAAGTTGTGATTTCTTACGATTCGATTGGATCGTCAGTACATGCGCACATGCGGTTGCTTAGACTAAGATGTATGAATACGTTGTTTCGAGAGTATTCAGATCTCAATATCCAGAGTGAAATTAATTAGTAAAGTATTAAGTGTCCTAATACAACCTTAACCATAATTGCGAGACATGCAGGTTGTTTGCTTGTCCTGCGGTTGATTTAATGAACTACTGATGTAAGTTTGAGAGGCCTTTTTCGGTTTCCGTATCTCAAAGAGAAAAAACGGAACCCTTATAGGATCGCTTTGTTGTCCGTCTGTCTGTACGTCTGTCAAGACCTTTTTCTCTCAAACGCGTGAAGGGATTAAGCTGAAATTTTTTGTCAAATACGGAGGTCAGTTACGTCTTGATGCCTTGAAAAATTACACTTCTAAGTTAACGCAATAAAAAGTTATAGCCAATTATGCACAAATTTTGTATGAAAACATACTTTGTCGAAAATTAAAAAATTATCGGGTACTTCCCGTTGACCTGGAGTTGTGAAATTTGGCAAGAAATAAGAACTTATAACACATATATAAGAATAAATCTGAAAACTAGTGAATTATATGTCGATCATTGAAAAAATCATTATCAGCTTATAACTGTAATTCGTTGGCTACTAAATGTGTGTGAGCAACCGCTTATATACGTTTGTCAACTTAAACGGCAGGCGTAAATTTACAATAACTGAAAACCATGCATTACGTTTGGATTACGGAACCCTCGGTGTGCGAGTCGGACTCGCACTTGGCCGGTTTTTTTTTCATTGATGTAATTTACCAACTTTCAAATTTTTCTTCTCACCAAATTTCGTGATTCGAGGTCAACGGGATTTTTTTGTGTATTCATTCACATAATTTTTTAAATTTCAGATTATTACTTCTCGACAAATTTTATGATTCTACGTCAAAGAGTAGTGACTTATAGGTTTTGGTTTTCGTGCGTTCGTCGTTATATGGACACGTGTAGATGTAAGATTTCTTGAAATTTATTCAGATCTCAATATTCGGTATGAACTTCAGTTCGAACCTACACATTGTTGACAAAATCTCTCCGTAGGCGGACAAGAAAGTGATGCTACAAGGATTCCGTTTTCCTTCTTGTCGTACGGAACCCTAATGAA
The DNA here is from genome assembly GCA_001625245.1 of Calycopis cecrops. Taxonomy (NCBI): domain Eukaryota; kingdom Metazoa; phylum Arthropoda; class Insecta; order Lepidoptera; family Lycaenidae; genus Calycopis; species Calycopis cecrops. The sequence continues at coordinate 89,764 of LUGF01029779.1, forward strand.
AACGGTAATCGCAAGAAACCTCATTATTCGGTGGAAAAGTCGGCGGCCTCTAGTAGGCACGTCGATAACACGACGATATATAAACCGGTGCCGACCTGATCAGTACCACCTACTGTTTAGGAGATCGACGTGTAAGGACAAACAAAAAATGAACAAACTCTGCATCTTCATCTTGGCTATGTGCCTTGTTAGCGTGAGTAAACTATATTTACCATTTTGTTCCTTTTTTATTTATGGCAAAGGCTGTGAGCAAATATTGTGACTGATTGTATCAACCGACGCTCATAGACATCCGCATAAACAGATGACTCTCAGTGCTACTGTGAAACGATGTTTTTGTAGCATAAGGAGAGTCGAAGAAATTCGTCGGACCCTTTCATTGGGTTCAATTGTCCGGTTCGGTCAAATTTAAAATAACCGCCAGTCGTCCTACTCCACGCCGCCATCTGCCGGTACAGAGGGACGGGTGGAGGACCTCCGAGCTGAGCCGATTCATTTCATATACCTATTACAATAAAACTGACCGTCGAATAATTTTATTCCCACAATATTGTATATTCAAATTTTTTTTAACATAATTTATTAGGTTCTCTCTGTGGGTTTACGGGCGCAACGCGATGCAGCACAGGACGAAGCAGCACAGATCGTTGAAGCAGGGGTAATCTGGGCGGAGTATGAAGGGGCCGCTAGAGAAGACGAACGCACCGAGAGAAAAAAGCGGCGCGTAAGTATAACTGTCTACTACCTGACTTCTCTTGAAGCATCGTATCGTTCTTGGACCCTTACAACACTGAATAATAAGTTTTTGTTACTTAAGGCCCAAAAATGTTAATTTCGGCTGTAATAAGTTCCCACTCGCGTAAACAGGGACTTGTCAGTCCATAAAATGTTGGTTGCGGCGATGTTTTGCAACAACTACAAAAATACTAAAGAAACTTTTAGCGCGTTCCATCATTAGCATGTAAAGCTACTCGATGACAATGATATGGATGCAGTCGTGTAGAGTGCAACAGCTTCCACACGTAACATTGGCTGACACGGTATCGGCTAGCGGCCTCATTTGTACTGACACATGAACTCGTCTCGAAAAAACCCAATCAATTTCGAGCTCTGGTGTTACTGCGGTGTTCTGGCCACGACCTGATGCATCTGAAGTTGTAACGAACTGCCTGTGATTGGCGGCCAAATTGTGCCTCTGTTAGGCACTCGCGACACTATTCCACGTCTTCTTAGCCTCGATCAAACAAACAAAAAAACAAACTCTTCAGCTTTATATTATTAGTATATTTTTTTTAACGGGCTTTGGCCCACCACTCGTTCCCACCGCTGCTGCTCCTGTGTCACCAGAATCGACAGCGGCAACCACACTTGACCCTTTGATATGATCGCAGGAAGCCTGAGCGAAAAGCTAAATCTGTCTTGGGAACCGCAACGAATTTAATCAAAAGAAAGTAGGAGGAGTAGGAAGTAATTTCAATTTCCCGCCTAATAAAGCGGGAGACAGTACAAGATTGCAATGACTTAAATAAGCCAAGAAGTAGAGAGAGCAGCCAGGTGAAGCCCGGCTACTATGCAAATTAGTAGTATAGATATTTTAGATTTTATTGATTTGTTTCCGGTTTTTTTAATGTAATAAAAATGTATTCTTTTCAGATATATCAGCAGAAAAACTGACATATAAACATCCGCCCGCCCACTACAATCACTTTCATATATCAAATGTAAAATTAAATCAATAGATGGCGCACCTTAGATGATAATATTGAACTTGGAAACACATACATAAATATTTTATTATTATTCATTAAACTCATGCAGAAAATTGTATAATTTATTTATGAAACTGTGCATAGTAAGAGGTAGTGCCACACTACATGCTTGCATGTAGCCGAATTGGGCCGGTACGACCGGGGAGGTACCTCTCGCTTACAAGAGACGGAAGAGTGGGACAGCTGTGTTGTCTGTGTGCCGGTGGCAAAAAATAATTTAGTAATGGCAGGACGTCTCACAAGTAGCGGGGCTATTTATATGAGGTTGTACCGTTGCTACATTGGTAACCCCCTCGACACAGGGGACACAGGGGACTTCTGACAGACCGGACCATTAAGGTCGCAGTCGACGGAGCATGCTCGGACCTCATGCCTGTCAAGGCTGGTGTTCCACAAGACTGCGTCTGTTTCTCCTGAATATCAACGACATGATTCAAACCAATAGCAATCATTGCTATGCAGACGACAGCACCGGTGACTCCCTAGTCTCTATACTCTGGCCGCGTTAATATTTCACGGTAACAAGTCAACGAGTACCGAAACAAAGTGTCCGAAATCGAGTCGAAGTCTTAGAATAGAGCGGGCTAAATTTAGCCGAATTCAACACCAAAAATATAGAACTTTTTCCGCTAGAAGTACCGTCGAGTTTTTTTATAAAACATAGGAGGTAAACGAGCGGTTGGGCCACCTGATTTAAATGATCACCAACGACCATAGACATCACCAGAGGACTAACAGATGCGTCGACGACCTTTCAGAAACAAATAAGCTCTTTTCTCGAAGATCTCGAGGTTGTATCGATCCGTAAATACCGAAGCGGGCAGCTTATTGCAAATCAAACTACTGCGCGACGGTGGAATTTAACAATTTCCTGCAAAATTCTGAAGTGAAGTTTCCTTGACTTGATAATTTCCCTAATAGCTTCAGCTAACAGTGGAAAGCAAAATTTTATCGCGCACAACTTCAATATGGAATCATCTGGCTCCCACGGTATTTCTGGACTGACACAACCTTAGGACCTTCAAGAAAAGATCTTATTTATCACTCAAATGCCGGCAACGCATATGGTACTACTAAAATAACTCTTACTAAAATGACGCGCTTGTCATGAAAACAAATTATGTTTCATTACAATATAACCAGTGAGAAATGGAAACGTTTCGCGAGGATTAATAGGATCCACTCTCCTCGGCCACTGATCTATAAAAATATATTTTGCCGAAACTATAAACCACTGACGCCACTAGAACAATCAGCAGTCACGTATTTGCAAACGCAACTGGCTATTATTCAGTCAGCTCTTTCCATTTCAATAGAGATCTCTGAACGTATATGAAACATTCAACAAAAATCCATCTTCATGCCATTTTCCTAACAAGGCAGGCAGAACGTACAGAGTACACCACGCCTGGTTTCCACAGCTGTGGTGAGGGGCGGCCCGAAATCCTTGTGACTCGTGATAGCAAGAAGCAAGTAGAAGGAAAGAAGGGCAAAGTATCTTCGTAACTAACTATAGGCGTCTATAGGCGTCGGGAGGCATCAAAAACTCCTATAATCTATACAGGATTTTTTTTGGTCACCAGACAAATTTTAAAATAATTATATAATTATCGTCTAAGTGTAAAATTTTGTTAAATAAAAATCGATTTGAAATGGTCCTTAAAAATACAGCGATCGCGGTTCATACGCGAAATGTATTGACTTCAAGGTCAGTGATGCCAGCCGGGCGACACTCGCAAGTCATATGCCACGCGGTGACCATGGAATATGTTCATAACATGGGACAAAGTAATTTTAACTAAATGTTTGTTTATTCATTTTTATTTCATAAATCCAATGTATTATTGATTCTGAACCAAACCTGAAAATTTGGCCGGTGACCAAGAAATAACCCAGTATATAGAAAGAAAATTCGATGGGATTATGCTTCTATAATACTTCCCGCTATCCAGTTACATGGAAGTCCGCGGTCCGCGCGCAGCTGTAGGCAAGTGCTGTCTCCGGGGAAATCTCCCGCGCCGTCCGCCAATCTCCTCGTGCATCCTTCTCCTCGGGATACTCACGGTGGCGACGTCCGTCCCTTCATTTTAATTGTATTTAATGTTTTATATAAAAGATAAAGGGTCATAGCTGGAATTTTCTTTGAATCCTCTTTCACATTTTTCTATAGTTTAAGAGAAACAAAAAGTTGAAAACCTTTTGGTGACTACCAACGTCCCAGAACATCCGCACCATTGTATTTGCTTATGGTATCGGGAGGCAGTCAAGCAGTCGGAGCCATTTTCATGACTACCGCACGAAACGTGAAGGCACAGCTGTTACTTTACGCCGACCGATACCTCCCCAGCTCCTAATATTATACAAAGAGTATGTACCTTGTCCCAAACGTTCCTCCACATCAACACAAACACGCCGCTTGCGAAGACTGTGCACAGCCTACAGACAGCAGACTCAACATTTAAAATAATTAATTATTCTGACACAATTGTCCATTTCAGTATTATTTAAAAATTGCTATCACCTAGTACGTTAGTATTAATTTCAATATCCCTTTAACGATATCTATCTACTTATCTCACCTTATTTTTTCCTCAGAAGCATGTTCGAGCCCATCACCGAATAATATCATGTTAGCGTAATTGGGACCTCGTTTTCAGTGCGCGCCTTGTTGTAAGTTAAGTGAAATTTGGCTAACAATTTCTGACATCTTATCGTGACCCATGAGGAGGAAAGTTCGAAAGGGGCTCACACAAGTACATAACAATAATGTATGGGTGTTGGTGCCATAGAAAGGCTCTGACTGATTTTTCCGACTCTCCTTAATCCTCGGTTGTTGTCAGCAGGTCTAAATGTTTGCTCCTTGCCTTTGCCATATTATTTATTGCAAAGGCAATGGTAGATAAAATAGAAATGCTTTAAATAAAAAGAAAAAAAAACAAAATGGTTAGTATTATATCACTTACATACTCACGCTAACAAAGCACATTGCCAAGATTTTTTTTGTCCTCACACGACGATCACCTAAATCATCCATTATCGTCATAATATAATATCGTAAAATGAATAGTATAATTGCTTGTACTTTGAGTACCTAACAAAAAAAATGCATATTATTAATGCCCACAACTACACTGTATGTATTTTTATAAGTTTTCACCTATTCCTGAAGTATTTCAGCATTACATTAATTTGCAATTATGTGATTGAAATTAAGTGATATCGAGAAATAATTTCAGATTTCAATGGCTTTAAACAAACAACCGCAAATTGAAAGATACTTACTTATTCAACAAGTTGTCTTTATTTATCAAAGTAATGTAAAATGTTAATAAAAATTTGCATCTATGTCAGCAATGCTTCACTGCCTGCGCAGTAGTAATTTTGTGATGCCCGTGGCGTGGATTGGAATGAGTAGCGGGTTCGATTTGGAGATTGGTCACAGGGGCCTAGGGGCAGGTGGGCAATCTGACTCCATTGTATAGTTCGAACGTCGTAGTAGAGACTATTCAATGGCAGCCGGACCGTCTCCAAGGAGGATAAATCTGACCTTTTCAGAGACCTTTTTAGCCGGCCGACGATGGGGCACGTCTGCCTAGAAGGTTTCACCCTCGATTTAAAGATTTCCAGCTTATAGGTGTGAGGGAATACAGCCGTTGGTAGAATTGGCTTTTGTTCGGTTTTTAGGGAGTTAGGAAGCTTTTTTATTTTGCCAATTTTACTCAAATGGAAAATCCATTTGGGTTGAATTGGCAAGGTAAAAAGGCTTCTTGTTGTAACGATAATAATTACCGTGGTATATAGTGTCATTACATTCTAGAATCGCCTTTTATTTGTATCTTTGATCAGATCGAAATTCCTTAGCCTGAAGTCTTCAAATGGCATTCTTTCTTTGCCGCTGCCGAATGCACTTTTAACAAACCACTTATTAACCATTAAACAAGTAATTCATTTAAAAAATAGACTTCAAAAAGTACCTATAAAATAAGTTTAATTTAAAAATTTTGAATAGCAATGGCTAAGGTTGTGATATATTATTTTTTATGCATTTAATGGTTGAGATGTAATGCCTTTTTGTCTCACAAATTGTCGTACATATATTTAATATTGAATAATAATAAATAGTTATTGCAATAATTTGTCCTTGTTGAATTTGAAATCTTATATAATGTACATAGGTATATTTTTATTACTTTTAATATCTGAAAATTAGTTTTCTTGACACATGGGGCCCCTTGACTCGCGAGGCCTGGGG
>LUGF01029784.1:0-16001 GCA_001625245.1 Calycopis cecrops
GCACAGCATTAGTGTCTTATCATTATGGAGCTTTGTTTGACAACGCCCATCTAATTTTATTTATTTTATTTTATCATATTAATGGTTTACGTGGCTGTATGATTGAAAAATATAAAAGGAGTCGGAAGGGGCCTGTAACCGATCAAGTTGCTCACGATCGATCAAAGATGTTTGTCAAAAGTGTTTGACTCTATTGACAAACATGTTTTGTCGTTTATAGGGCCATTTACACAAGTAAATTAAAAACAACTTCTATAACATAGGTAATTAAAAATAATGACACCCCCAGGAGTATCTTCCAGGGGAGCCATGGCTCCCCAATAGACTTGAAGACCGAATCAAAAGTCCCATGACACCCCCAGGGGTATCTTCCAGGGGTGTCACGGGTCCGGAACGTAAAAACTCTAATAACGATTACACAATATGCTTGACAAAGTTTGCGCATTTGCAAAAATTATACTAAATCTCAACTTGATGTCTATAAACTTTTCGATAAAAGTTTATAGAGCTTTTTACATCAATAGAAAATACAAAAAATAAAAAGAAATTTTAAACACGATTGATAATTTATTTTACGTAGATTGATTGGTTGTCAAAATGACGTTATACGTTGGAAATGTTTCCTAACAAATGTATGTAAATCATAGACTTAATAAAAAGTAAGTCCATGATGTAAATGTGGTGAACTAAAGAATACGTTATTTAGAAACCCATTAAATAGTATTAATAAACTCCGCAACTCATAACACAATCCGCTGAAATGGCGTAAATGAGTTTGGCATAAAATCACGGGCAGCGAAAACGCTGTAGTCCGCACTAGAGATGGGCGCGATATAAAATCACGAACAGCGAAAATGATGTAATCCGCATTGGAGTCGAATTTATAGACGTCGTCATTAACATACATCGTTATTTAGGGAAAATGAATTGTTGTTAACAACATGTCCTAAAAAAATACCGTTTTTTCTGTAACTTACAGCAATTTTTGATTTCCGACTTTTCATGTGAGCCTATATTTTTTTATTTAAATTTTATTTATTATTTAACGTAGAATTACGAGACCGAGACCATTCGACGTAGTTTTTTTTTTTAAATCGAACCATGTAATAAAATTTTTTTTGTAAACTTGTGGACCACGACGTTTTCGCTTTCCGCCGTCGATATTATCTCTATTAGTGAGCTGGTAAAGTGTGAAGTGCCGAAATTTTACTGTATTTTTGCTCTTCTGTAAAATTTACAAAATGTATATACGTTCATCTGACCCTTACACCGCGATATAACCAGCATATATATACATAGAATAAAAATTTAACTAACTCATACAAATAACAATAATTACACATTTTAATGGATTCTATATATTATAGGTATGTATTTCTATAATAAAATCTGAAATATATAAAATTTCTTAAATATATACGCACATTAAATATATTGTCCGTTGTCTAGCACCCGTAATACAAGTCCTTACGGAACTTCTTCTTAAGTTAGAGCTAGGCTAACGGAGATAAATCCACAGATATTATTATCGTTATATCAATAATCGTAAGCCGATATTTATCCCAGTAAATACTCATAAAATCTGTTATGATCTCATTTCTAAGAACACCAGCCGTATATGTGCAAAAAAATAAACAGGAGATAAAAGTAAGGATATAAGGATATTTTTTATTAAAACAGATTACGCCTCTACGTACCTACACAGAATTGTCATCACATGCAAGCACAAGTTCTCATCAAAATGACTATTTCAGGATATTTATTTGTAAAAAAATAATAAAAGAAACAATTTATTGTAGAATACTCCTCAAATATGTTTTCTGTAATTATTTACAAACAACTTTGAAAGACTTTGGCAAAGTTAATGATCTGGTATATTTTTTTTGCTCTTTAAATATGTAATTTGAGGACGCAAAGGTCTCTTGACTGTCTAAAGGAGTTTTATTAAAAAATATATTTTTTTTTAATATGAGGCTGGACTTAGCGCTGTTAGCCTCCAGGTCTTCAGTTCTGTGTTTACGTATTCTCCACCATTTATCGGAGAAATTTTCAATTTGTGTTCTACGAAATGTTTACTATCGTGTTTGCTACTCACATAGTATGGTCTTAAGTTGTAGGCTGTTGTCGTTCGTGCAATTTTAGAGGCTTTTAAATGGTCCAGCTACCCTTTAGATAAATTTAAAATATAAGGCATGTCACTGTTCAATAATAATATAGTGTTTCTGTTAGCGCGAGAATGTTCATGGCTGGATCAGTATTTTCGCAGATTACCAACAAACAAACAAAATTAAAATTTAACGTCTATATAGTATTAGTATAGATATTTTAGATTTACCTAAATAAAAATGTCATGTCGACCTTTAATCAGTCAGAAAGACCTCAAGGGACTAAACTCGTGGAAAGAATATATTTTTCCTAATAAAAATGTAGCCACAGGCACTTAGACTAATCTTTCTCGTATTTCTCTTAGTAATTCCACCATCAAATCTCATCGAAACTGATATAAATCCAATCGCAAGTTATCCATTTTCCAATAAATGATGTGAATCGAAAAGAGAAATGGATTTTATACACTCCTCTTTGGCTTTGATGGTCCATTTTGCAGTCCCAAAGGAACATAATGGCGTAACCCAGGGGCTCCCAATCTTTTTCACCGCGCGGCGCAGTTTCAAATTTAGTATTTTGTCCCGTTGCGGCGTCTTACCGTAAATCTCGTCATTTTGGTCGAAAAGTTTTACGAGGCTATTTTCTTTACCGATGTGAGCGCCCAAAACGATACTCGTGAATATGTCTGGATCAACTCACGGCGCGGCGCCCCTCTTTACTTTCTACGGCACACAATTTGGGAACCCCTGGCGTAACGGAAGCTCGCAGCCACAGACGGCTTCCGACTTAGATTGTGTGATTCATCACTCTTGGATCTTGATCCAGAACAAATCTCGGTAATCCGGTACAAATGAACAACTACAATCGCTTGATTAATTAATACGAATGTTGTCCTGAGTTCGTAATTTGGATATACCGCTTCACTCCGACGGTTGATTACAATTGTAATATATTTTATTATTGTATATGATATGGGAAGGATTTATTAATTGTATTGTAAGTAAACAATACTGTCGAAAAGTGACAGCTGTGTTATGATGTTTCGGAAGGTAATTCGTATACGTAAGAAATATGAGGTTGTTTATGGAAGTTGGTAGTCAACAAAAAGCTTAAACTGCTTGTTCGCAGTCATCAAAAAGTTAGTTTAAGCTCGTTCGCTCATATGATATAAAAAAGTTGGCCACGGATCGTTGGGAGAAAGGCGAAGATAGTTTACTAATAGATAACTATTAAAATATACTAGTTATTGTGCCTGTAACACAAGTGGTTACGTTTCACATTAAATATATAGGTACCTATATGTTATTGACCATTTCGGTACTTCGCACGCTGCTAAGCTAATAGCTTCAAAGCAATTCTGCCACTGAAAAAATTCCATGTGGGTCAAATTTGCAAAGGAGTAAATATTTTTATTTTATATGAAGATCATTTTTATATCCATAAAAGGGCCCCTTATCAAATCAAGCCCCGGGCCTCGCCGGAGCCTAATCTGGCGCTTCTCACGTGATACGCGCGTGATGACATTACATGATATGGATCAAAATTATAAGTACGTTGCTAGATTTATGTTGGATACTTTACGCGAATAACAAACGAATCATATAAATGTGAATGAGAGTTTTTTTTTATGATATAGGAGGGCAAACGAGCAGCCGGAGCCATTTTCATGACTGCCGACGCCCACAAACATCCGCATAGAGGCTATACAGATGCGCTGCCCTTCTTTCTCCTCCCACCTCTATGGACCACGGTCTACTTACACACCGCACGAAACGCGACAGCATAGCTGTCACTTTACGCCAGTCTCGTGTAAGCGAAAGGTACCTCCCCGGTCGTGCCGGCCCAATTCGACTGCATGCAAGCATGCAGTGTGGCACTACCTCTTACCTTATTTTATTATTTCTTATTTCTTACGCTTTCATGCTAAAACTACTTAACCGATCATCATGAAACTTAGTGCACATATTGGGATATTAGAAATTATAGGTGTTAGAAATAACATATTTTTTTTTTAAACTTACAAAAAAATTTAGAAGGGTCAATAAATTATTGTGGCAGATAATGGACTTCTATTGCAGTTCTATTTGAATGTAATGTTCATTTTTATTGTAATGCTTCAACGCGAGAGAGGCCACGGGGAAAAGCTAGTTCTACATAAGTAAACTAATACTCCAGCACAGAGGTGAACTAACTCCAGTAGTATTGATGTATCTATCGGATTATTTCCCTTCCCCGTGCCACTTGGAGTGATTGATTGTGCGAATGACGCAAATAATTAATCGAACTTCCCCCTCGGCCAAGGTTTGTCCGCACCTTAATTGGTTTTGCTTATTCTTTGCTAGTATTTACGATTTTGCGTCTCTAAGTGTTTTTAAATATTAATAAATACAACGCCAACGAAATGATTAGCGTCTTTTATTTATTTCAAGTGCACGACTCATACTTGTAATTGATCTCAGTAAATGTACATTTTATTAAACTATATTATATATTAGTAAGAGGTAGTGCCCCCCTGCATGCATGCATGTAGCCAAATTGGGCCGACACGACCGGGGAGGTACCTCTCGCTTACACGAGACAGGCGTGAAGTGACATCTGCGCTGTCGCGTTTCGTGCAGTGTGTAAGTAGCCGGTGGCCACTTGTATAAGCTATGCGGATGTCTATGGGCGTCGGTAGACATGAAAACGGCTGCGACTGCTCGTTTGCCCCCTTGTACTATTAAAAAAAACTATAAATCCCCGAAGCGACTACAACATCTAGCAAAGACGACAGAGTCCAACCTATCTGCAATAACGCCCAAGATTCTGTTTGACCTGGCCCGCACCCTACAAACAAGGATGCGCATCTGTTTCGCAGTCTACATACGTGCATTTGTGCGAACTTACCCGATGCGCTGCAGAATCGGGGCAGCCTCAATAGAAACCTAAAGGCATTATTATATTGAACACAAAACGCTGTACGATTGCAGGACGATCTCGTTGAAATAGCTGTTCTTAAAACAATATATTCGATGCACTCTTCCTTTACCTTAACGTCCCATATATCTTATTCGCCCCACTATTTCACTATTTTATAGGGATTTCATTACGACGAGAAGTTTACAGTTCATCCCACCCCCACCAATCAAGTTGGAGATGGTTTTACGACGGTTTCTCTTGTCTCTTCATTGCAATAATAGGGAGTAACTTCTTGGGAGTTACTTAGGACCTTACTTAGAAGCTTGTTCCTTATGAAATGGTGGTGGTGCGCAGGGTGAAGTATACATGAGGTGGAACAAACACGATGTTACCGTACACGAAACAGTAACCGACGGAGCGTAACGACTATGTTACATTTTTTGCGCATCGTCAATCATGTTCGTTCTTAGGAGTAAACTCAGCCAGTGTGTTGTACCTGACACATACAATGATCGTAATGTAATGTAATATGACGGAGTGTTGGTCGACTTCCAACCCGGTGGACCGACGAGTTGGTTAAGGTGGCAGGGAGTCGCTGGATGCAAGTGGCTCATGACCGTGGTCTTTGGCGCTATGGGGAGGCTCCGTCAAGCCGCACCCGTCCTCCGGCTGATCGTGATGATGAGGTAGAACTCATACTATAGTGTTCTTTGATTTGTGATGAAGAATTTGCAGTTGAGTAATTGGAAAATAAAAATGATTGTATTTATTGTATTGTAAACAGTTTCTTTATTTTATCTTGATTTCCGCAATCCATTACTACTCGATAAGAAACAACAAACTTTCCAACAGCCGTTTTCCGTTCCCATCTAAGTATTGCTTCATAGAATTTGGTTTGTTTTCGGTAATTTTGTTTGTTTGACTAAACTTCGTAGTGGGAGTTTATACAGATGTTAAATTATTCACGAAGGTCCGTTTAGATGCAATACTTGTTGGTTTTTACTTAACTTTTGCTGGTCAGGGGAGCTTAACATTTCTGCATGATGGATATTAGTTTAGGCCACTTAATTTTAATAGTAAATAGCTGTGTTATGCGGTTTCACCCGCGTTATAATTAATAATTTTCAACCTTCTAGTTCACCCCTTTGTGGATTGACATTTTAAACATTCTAACTCGGAAATCTCCGTGGGCTTATATACAACAACTTTGCTAAAGATCATCACATGAGAAAATGTATAGTTTACGATTTTATAGGGAACATACAGAAAAAGGTTAATTTTTATATACCTATATAAAAGAAGGCATACCATCAAGCAAACAAGAGATAACATCCAGTGCTGTATGGGTAATATCGTATACCTACATAGGACACTCAGAAAGTTTAACGAAAATAAAAAAAAATCTATAGATATTTATCTTACTAGTGCCGAATCTCTTGGCACGTAATTCGCCTATTGTCTTGAATTAAATATTTTCACTGTTAGCACATTTTCTTCCATAACAGCCGTTAAAGGGCGACTAATTACCGCCTATTCAAGGTTGCCATTGAAGGACCTTAATGCATAAATGCCATTTGAAGTCTACCGTATGATTCGTCCAGATTCAGGTATTGGATTAATTTTTTGCTCCATGAGTATTTGCCGATTGGTAACAACTCGAAAACAAAAATTTGTTCGGCGTGTCTGTTCCATACGTTAGAAATATTCATTCAATGGTTTCAGGTGACATTTGAAATCATAAAAAATCATAGCACGTAAATTTTCCCGGCGTGGATCCATTTTTCAGTAAGATACGACAATTTGTTTGTATTTTGTCATTTTGCACTCAAGGGATCGTGTACTTAACACGATCCCTTGAGTGCAAAATGACTTGACGTAGACTCAGGTGAACTTGAATGGAGGCTTTTAATAAAAAGGCGACCCGCCGTGAAATATGAAACAATATCCATTCCAATTTAATGCTCTGTTGATTCTAATACGACGTAAAACGCAGATATAAGCGAGACTTTTTTATATTATGCTATTCCGAGGTTTATCGCTGTTGCCCTGCCAGCCAGCTGTAGCCGTCGCGTAAATGTCGAAACTTTATTGTGTTGGGATGGAACCATTAAACGGATAATGATGATGATGTCATTGGCGAGCCCCGTTTTATTTGGCACCAAATTTACGAATAACATTAACAACAACCCATCTTCACGCGATAATTTATGTACACACTAGCTGCGCCCCGCGGTTGTCCCGCGTAAATTTCGATCCAGTGGAAAATAGAAAATCATCACATGGCATCCCTTAGGAATATTTCGGGATGAAAACTATCCTGTGTTAATCCAAGTTTCCCTATGTGTGCACTACATTTTGAAGTCTGAGTCAATGACTACCATAGACTTCTTTCTCCTTCCTCCGCCATGGGCCACCGGTAACTCACACACCGCACGAAACGAGTATTGGATAATTTATTAAAAAAAAATAGGTTGTGCAGATGTTTTTTTCCTCCCCACAAGTGGGCCACCGGAAATACAACAATAACTGTCAGTCTTGTTACTTTTTTCAAATCGTAAATTGATGAATCCCGCCATTGCTGATTCAATTATTGAAGCCATAACAATATGACATTTTTTTTCTTCGCTTTTGACTGTTGGACAGTTGGAAATTGATGACAGTGTGATGGCCGTTTTTAATTAAATACTTGTCGTGTTTTTTTCTAATGGCACACACGACAACTACTTATTGGCTACCTTTTATATTTTACGGATTAAAAAAAAACTTGACTTTTTCTTATTAGTAGGGGACAGAGGGGCAGTCGGAGCCATTCTCATGACTATCAATGCTTATGAACATTCGCATAGTGTTTATCCTATATAGTTTTTTTTTTCTTTCTCTTCCTACCATGGACCCATATTTCTCTAGATGGCGCTCTTCCCTAATTAAGATATGATGTCCCCTCCTCCCAGGCTACTTCAGTACAAAAATAAATGTAAATTAAATTCAGTATTGTATATAATATAATAAGAATGTATTAGTGTATATTTTTTCTTTTTCTCTTCGTTCTTCTTAGGGCAGGGCTAGGATTAACCGGTGGTAGATATAATTTTTTGACGTTCAAAAAGCATTTTTTAAAATTCTATTTTAAATAAAATCATTTTAATTTTTGGTGTTATTTAATATATAATTTAATATAAAATAAATATATAAATAATTTAATTTTTTACCCTAATGTATAAACTCACATAATTTGTGAATTAACTAATAATTACACAAACTAAATATTTTTATACCAGACTAAATTTCCAACACTCATTCCAGGTATTCGCCATTCACGACGAGTACACATTCGACCGGCCGCCCCTGAAGGTGTACTACGTAGACTTCAACTACGACGGCAGCCTCTACCAGGTCAACTTCTGGGTCCACGCGGTGGTCATCAAACTCCTCCCCTGCGTCATCCTGACAGTGATCAGCGCTTGGCTGATAAGGGTGTTGTACAGGACGAAGAGCAGGAAGAAAGCCTTGAAGGGCTACAGCGCATGTCCCGCAGATGCCGTTGTCAATGGCAACGGTAACATCTTCACAAGAAAGCCAACAAAACGATCGAAAGCCGAGCGTAGAACGGACCGGACTACGAGAATGCTGGTCGCTGTGCTTCTCTTGTTTCTCCTGACGGAATTTCCTCAAGGGATTTTAGGTAAGAGAATAGAAATATAAGAGGAAGTAAGAGGTAGTGCCACGTTGCATACTTGCATGTAGCCGAATTAGGCTGTGCTGTCGCGTTTCGTACGGTGTGTAAGTAGTCCGTGGCCCACGGAGGTCGGAGGGGAAAGGAGAGCAGCTCGTTTGTATAGTCCCTATTCGGATATTGGAGAATCCTGCCATTGGGGACCATTATGATAATTTCACGTGAAGTTTGCTGATTGAGCTAGTAAATAGCCATGGGAACTCCTTGGGAAAACAAAGCAATCTTATAGTGTTTGTCTAGTTTGACTTTTCTCGATAAGGACCCTGGTTATACTCGTTCTTTTTTAGTGAAAGCTTGTATATAAAATTATCTTTATAATTTACTTGAGAATATTCGACGATGCCGATTCCCAATATCTGACCACTTCCAATACATGAAAGGAAACGGTTTCTTTTGATGTGTGAGTGGGTTCGACATTGGGGATTAATCTCCGTGTTTTCGACTTTCCTGTATACCCTTAACGCATGACGGCATCATCCCTGAAATGCGTATTGAAGTTTCCAAATCAGTTGTTGGCTTTGATTCTTGTTTTGTTGACAAATATAAAGAATAATATTCAAGTACCTACACTTTGTGAAATAAAAGTGTGTCAACTCTGACACACTTCTAAAGTGTACTTCATACAAATGAATATGATAAAGTTTAAGGCGCGTAAACCGTCACTCTAAGTACTCCTAGTGCGAAATATTTTATACGATTTTGCTCGTCAAACCCCAATAAGTTTGTGTTATAAGTATTTTCTGCTAGAGCTTTCTTCATTCTTTCTTTCAATTTCATGTGGTTATTCGGTAACTCCCACAAATCGCATGCGTTGTATAACTTTGCTTAGATCTGCTTCCCATTGTTTCACACTATTTCGTGTGGTTATTCGATAGCTCCAACAAATCGCATGCGTTGTATAACTTTACTTAGATCCGCTTCACAATTTCATGTGGCTATTCGATAACTCCCACAAATCGCGTGGGTTGTATAACTTTGCTTAGATCTACTTCCCACTGTTTCACACTATTTCATGTGGTTATTCGATAGCTCCAACAAATCGCATATGTTGTTTAGCTTTACTTTGGTGCTAAACAATTGAAATGCTCTTCCTTCTTATTCGGTCCGCAAAGAACGGCATGTCAACCAGCAATTAATCTTCATTCTATGCATAAATTATCACAGTGCATGTGTCCCATGAACAACACGCTATGCAATCATAAATCATAAGATCCCATTACTCACAACTCAAAGTCAGTAAACTGAATACAAGTTGCACTTAAATAGTCACATACATTCAAAATAAACGACTGAACCTTTTCATTACATTGACATAGAAGTATTATTTTTAGCCATAGTTTTTGACGTCAATATCAGTTTGATCCTTCCATGCGTTTCTTAGGAAACACTATTGATATATATACAGACGGACAAATAGTGGTCGTTTTTATATATTATAGAGCGGCAAACGGGCAGCCGACTCCACCACCATTCTTATTATATATTTTATTCTTATTATATTTTAATGATAATCTTGTCGTGCCTCTTCTCGTAAAAAATAAGTAAAAGATAGTGCCACGCTGTATGGTGCTTATATGCCAGACTGCTCCTAGGTGTTATAAGTTATCTGCCTTTCTAGTGAGTTTAGACACCCAAATTTTGGTTTTAATATCAATACCTAAAATGCTCTTCTCTCGTTTCCAGGCCTGATGAGCGGCATGCTGGGCCGCTGCTTCTTCAAGCGCTGCTACGACCTGTTCGGTGAGCTGATGGACGCTCTGGCGCTGCTCAACGGCGCCATCAACTTCGTGCTGTACTGCGCCATGTCCAAGCAGTTCCGCACCACCTTCAGGCAGATCTTGTGGAACCGCTGCTCGCCCCCGCGCGCCACCTCGCAGACAGAGCTACAGACTACATATGTCTAATGACAGTAATACTACTGACGTACCAGCAGCGCCGGATCCTGGTGGGGTTTAGGGGGAGGGAGGGGGGGGCTGCAGCCCCGGGACCCGTAAGCCTTGCCCTTGAGATCGTTTTTATAACCATAAATGGGGGCCCCCATCACAAATAGAATATTTCCAAGCCCCGGGTCTCGCCAGAGCTTAATCCGGCGCTGCGTGTTGGCCGAAATTCGGCTACCGGCCGTCCCTATAGCCATCTGCACAGGGCATAGCGCACAAGTGTGCGCGCAGACACAAGTGCACTCTTAACATCCTTCTTCCGATGGGACGGCGATCGCATTTTTGGTCCAACCCGGGATTTGAACCCGGGAACTCACGTCTGTGGTTGAACATGAGTATCACTAGACCACGAGGCAGTCGTAGAATGACAATACAGGAATAATGTACATAGCACTCTTCCATACAGGAGAGTTCTCCCACAGATAAGACATCGAATAAACTAAATGCAAGAAGTTGAAAATTGTAATGTATGGAACACACATTGGAGTGTGACTAAGAGATGATTTTAGAAATATTCACCCCTAGGGTAGAGAAAATGATAGTTTATATGAAAGAATTGAAAATGATGCTGGTTAAAGCGAACACTGTTAGCATAAAATGTAATAAATTATGTTAATTATGTTAGTATATAATAAGTTTTGTTAGTTTATAAGTGTATAAATGTTTTGATATCGTCCAATATTAACCAAAGAACAAATGTGTATAGTAATTCACTGTGTCAGAGTAATTCACTGTCCTACCAGGCCAATAGGGTTAAAGGAGGGAAACGCATCTACATGTCTATGTCGTTGGGAGTTGGTAGAGCCCAAGTTACTCCCGGTTGTAACTCCAGGATATAAAAAGGGATGAGGAAATGAGGGTGTTAAACGCTAGTAATATTATCAAAACTTTAATGAAACGTGTAAAAGGAAACTAGATAAAATTGCTATTCGTTAGTATCGCTACAATTCAAGATCGGCTGGTTCAGATCAGAACAGATCTGGCTAATTTTGGTTTAGAATTATTTGCGGAAGCACAGGAAAGGAATTAGGAAAAAAAATCTTTAGGAGCTGTTTTTGTTCCGGTTAAATTTTGACAACATTGACCGTTACTAAAGTTGAAATATTCCTCATATAACGTTCAGCTTTTTTATTTATTGATTCCAAAGTGGTACGAAGTTTGCCGGGTCAGCTAGTAATTAATGATTGTTACAGTCCAAGTTTACATTTGTAGAACGGTATAATTGATATGTACCTACACGACGAGACAATATCGTATATTTTGTAAATATAAACCTTTTATAAAGCTAACATTAATTAATATACGGAAACAGATGTCAAATATAATGATATATATTATACATTAATAACACGTGAAAGCATACCGAAAAGTCTGCAATAGCATTTATTTTTAGGCTTCGGACTTAGAACATGGCGCAATTATTTTGTGAGACAACATGGAAAGTCTATATACTTACTCATCAATCAACATCTGCCTAATGCAGGGCCTAGCCCTCTTCTCATTCATGCCATTCTGTTCGATCCTGAGTATCCCTTATCCACTTTTTCCCATGATGGCTATGATGTCACATGAGTTATTATTTTGTTTAGTGGGGAAATGAATTTACGCATTGCCACTGGTCCTGGATGATCTGAAATGTGCGCAGGACTCCCAGATGAATCGAATACCCACTAAATCCCCGCGAGTGCCATCGGCCGTCTCTACTGAAGTACTACGGATGTCAGGGCACAAAACATGATGATGATGATAATGATGATGTCCTCCGTGACGTATCCGTCAATGGCGAACCTTGGGTTCAAGTTCTTTTATGAGCTCGGATGTGGCTTGCAAAGCCAAATTTGGTTTTAAAGGCCCTGTAGCATGGCGAAAGATACAACTGACCGTCATCATTGTATGTATAGGTGTAGGAGGGCTTCGGACGGGTTTTTCTCATAAGGCGTTTGGCATCAAGCTCTTCCACACGGCACAAAAGAACACTAGTGATAACTAACGATAAAACACGTTTTGTGAAAACTGTTATGTATTTTGTCATAAGTAAAAAGTGGTTGTAGTCAACGGTCGACTAGCCAAATTATGTCGATTACATAATCTGGAATTTTACGTAATCTGGTAAATCAATGGTTCCCAACCAGCAGAAGCCAAAATTTGGTCCGCCAATGTTTTTAATTTAGCGGGCGATAAGCCTTTGGTTACCGTGCTTTCAGTGAGAATGTATATTATACCTACGTTGTGGTCCCTGCTATCGAGAATAATATAAAATGGTCCCTGGCCATAAAAGTTTGGGAACCCCTGTGGTAAATAGATAACTGAGCCTGGAATATCAGGAAATATTTTTATACTAAAAGACGAAATAGTTTTCGTGACATAAATTTTATGTAGGTGACACTGCAGGACAAAGCTAGTAATATCATATTTAATGGCCATATTAAGGGTCATAAATCTTTTGTTTATACAAATACCCATAAATATAGGCTCTGTTGTTAAATTGTTACTGCAAATAAACGTAACTGCTACAATATCTATGTTATGTACGTTTTGTATTTATTTAAATAGTGAAATATAAGACGTAGATAGTTAATTAATAATTTTGATTATGATCTTAAATTGTTAATAGTAGTAATATTTAATGAAAATAAAATTTTTATTGATGATGAATTTGTTTTATTGTTTTATTTAGGTTACCGTAAGATTGTAAAAACCCTTAGTTTACAAAACTGTCGAAAAATTGTGAACTGTACAAACCACTCACAATTTAACTCATTATTTTTCGTTAGTTTATAATCTCTCAGTGTGAGAAGTTGTGAGCGAAAGGACAAAGTTCTCAATCTAAGTGAGTTAAGTTAGTTGTCATTCGTACAATGGAATCAACAGTTCTTTCATATACATTATGCCACAGAGGAACTGACAGTTCCAGTTCCTCCTTTTATATTCTGTATAGGTAAACATTCAAATTTTATGATCCTTCGAGTAGGATGGAATGTGAAGAAAACAACAAGAAGAATGGACATAATATCAGTTTCTCGTTAGCTGTATAGGTAAAAATTGAAATACATATCAGTTCCTCATTAAGTACATATTCTGCACAACCATTACAACGCTAAATATTATCACAATGGAATAACATTGACTTGGGGGGAGGTAGGGGGCACTTGGCACTGATACAATCTGGAATGGTATAAAAATCCATTAAAAATAAAGGTTCCATTGGAATACCTTTGGCGCAGCTGCGCCCGGGTATAGCTTGTAAGTCTCGGTTGACACGTTAATTGTCACGTCACTCACCAGACTGACAGACAAGTATCCGCTCGGCCCGCGTCAGTCACCGGCGCCTAACACAAACGTATATTTCAAACGGTCGCAGGAACTCCATCAGAAATAGAAAGGACCTTATGTTGAAATTTACTGAAAAAGCTACGAACGTTTCGTATGGCCTAACAATTTGTACGGACCCATTCCTTCCTTTATTGAACATGTTTTATTCTTAATTTGACTAGTATGTATGTATATTTGTCCGCTAAAAAAGAAAAAAAATAGAACCGACTTCGAAACACCGTTTCAAGCTGTTTAGTTTATTTTTAACCTTTCAGTGCGGTGTTTATAATTATTTAGTTTCACACCGCATTATTTTGCCTTCTAATTGATACCAATAAAGTCAGTTCAAATGTAGCTTTATGTTGTTGTGTTTTTAGAAGATGCGTATTTTTGATATAAAGAAGTTGAAATGCGTGAACGGTTACGGAATTTGGATTGTCGGATTAAAAAAACCGGCCAAGTGCGAGTCGGACTCGCACACCGAGGGTTCCGTAGGAACGGGAGGTATGAGCAAAAGTAATAGACGTTGAGAAAATTACACTTTCTTGCGACAAACTTATATATGCGGGTGCTTGCATACATTTAGTATGAAACGAACTACATGCATAAGTTGGTAATGATTTTTCCACTGATATAAATTTTATTTACCAATTTTTAGATTTATTCCTATATGTATACTGTAAGGTCTTACTTCTTGCCAAATTTCAGAATTCTAGCTCAACGGGAAGTACCCTATAGGTTTTCGAAAAAGTGCGTTTTCATACAAAATTTGTGCATGAATGGCTATAACTTTTTATTGCGTTAACTTAGAAGTGTGATTTTTTCAAGGCATCAAGACGTAACTGACCTCCGTATTTGACAAAGATTTCAGCTTAATCCGTTCGAGCGTTTTAGAGAAAAAGGTCTTGACAGACGTACAGACGGACAACAAAGCGATCCTATAAGGGTTCCGTTTTTTCTCTTTGAGATACGGAACCCTAAAAATAGTAATATGTTTGTTGTTTAAAAAAATTGTTGAAACATAATATTTTTTTTAATACGTAGTTTATTTTTTTATGGTACAGTGAGGTAAACGGGCAGTCGGATTCATTTTCACGACTGCCGACGCCCATAGACATCCGCATAGATGTAATGAGTTACCCTCCTTCCTCTTCCACCCTCAATGGACCACCGGCTACTTACGCACCTACACTCTAGACAGTTTACATAGTTTGGTGATTTTTTTTATAACAACAACCGAAAGAAATAAAAGTAGTTTTATTATCGCAAAAATGGTTGTCGTATTTTCGACTTCTGGGATATTTAAGTTTTAATTTTGGTCTATTTATTTAACATCTACAAAAAAATAATCAAAAATCTGACTACATATTACATATAATTATAGGAATGGAAAACTTTGGAAAAATTTGTACCCTATAAAACAATATAACCCATAGTATATTATTTCATATGTAGAGAAGTTAACATTGTATTCGTTTAGCTATTGTATTTGTACCTACACTATAGACATGGATCGGATAAGTGGAACCAAAGAGGTCTGGGAGGACGATAATATCAGAGGACTTTGTTTTACGTATGTCGTAAGACGTTATTGCATAATATTAGCTGAGATTAACCGTTGACAAAATGGGACAACGAATAGCTTGTTGAATAATACCAATAACATAGTAAAAGAGATGCGCTAAAATTTACGACAACAATCAGTTATGAATTACCTATATCGTTCCATAGTACGAGTATATACCGAGATGCTTAGAATAGGGCAGACCCTAGAATTGTCGCCTCAACGTGGGCCGTGAGTGGGTATTAAATAAAATTAATTTTTGCTTTATTGTAAATGAATAACTATTGACTGTATTGAAATGAATTAGACCCATCGCACATATGTTACTTTTAGCTTAAGGGTGCTATCGGTAAAAAGTGCCGAAATTGAGTATTTTGAAGGCAAATTACTCGTAAATGGAAATAATCTATTAAAGATCAACTTTGGTTCCGCATAGCACAAATATTTT
>LUGF01029784.1:31342-51088 GCA_001625245.1 Calycopis cecrops
CGCGACAGCTTAGCTGTCACTTCGCGTTAGTATTAAGTGAGAGTTATGTCAGCAGTCGTGTCGGCCCGATTATTATTATTATTTTATGGTACAGACAACGACGCCCATAGACATCCGCATAGAGGCCATAGCGGCTAAACAGATGCGCTGTCCTCATTTCTCCTCCCACCTACATTGGCCACCGGCTACTTACATACCGCACGAAACGCGACAGGACAGCTGTCCTCCCCGGTCGTGCCAGCCCAATTCGGCTCCATGAAAGCATGCAGCGTGGCACTACCTCTTACTAATCTTATTAAGTATTCTAAATTTCGTTCCACTAGAAATCTTGTTTTCCTCTATAATTTATAATGTGCTAATGAATTCAAGTCTCCATGTTATTATCATGTACGAGATGCAATTGTTATGAAATTTCATATTCGCGCAAAATATGAAAGACTAGACAAGATAGAACAGTACAAATAAACATAACGTTTACACCATATACATTACTCTATATTCTTCTGTAGAATTGAGACGAGTATATCTGATATTGTTAGTTGAATCAAATGCACTTTAAAGTGAGAATCCAATTTCCATTTTCAGAGTAACAGGGCAATTATAAAATAAAAAACCAAGCATTTATTAACTTGATATTCAGTGTATTAAGCTGCCTAAAGGCGATATCAAAAGCAATAGAAATATAATGTATTTGTCTGGCTACATACTGTCAAAAATCCGTTTCAAACGTTAAATCCTTAGAACTACTAATCACATACATACAGTGCCACAAACTTATCTGACCCGGTGGCCAAGACTGGAACTAAAGCCGTCATTTTGAAATGACAATCTGTTGTCAGTTTTATTAGTGGAGCGACGCACAAAACTCGTTTACCCTAAAGGGATAGGAGAAACATATTTTTAAAGTCTTTTCTTTTATGCAAGAAGAGAAACGTCTCCAAACTCCATTAATAAATGAATAAAGTAAAATTGTTGATTGTTTGTAAATTTGATTTTTTACACGACCTTATTTACAACATTAACATGTAATACTACATTATTTTATTTCTAAATAACTAAATGCCAAATGCCAAAATTTCAATTACTTCCTGCATCGGACATTGTTTTTACCCTAAAAATCGGAATATATAATTTAATGGCAATAATTAATTAGAAAAGACTTGTCACTCTTGTCAGAAGAGCGCCGCCACGACCGGGTCACAAATGTTTGTGGCACTATAAGCAAGCAACGTATGTGTGACATACCCATCCTATATTCCGAATCGAAATACCAAACGAAATTTCGATTGTATGTAGATTGCCAATAAAAAGACTATACACATACCGTCTGAATAGTTTGGAAAGCGGTCACCGTAGGTGTCTGGAATCCCGAGTCAATATTACGAATCGAAATTACTATTGGATATGTCGGCTTACCTCCGATTCGTCAATAGCGCCACCTGGAACTTAGAAAATCAGCGAATTGTACAAGAAAAATAAAAATGTTGCTAAATAAGCTGGTTTATATCACGTTTGAAAGGAGGTTTCCATTACAAAGGATTTTCTGGAAATAATCTCAAAGGATGTCTATTAACACTTTTTCCTTCTTGTGGTTCGAGCCATCTTTAATATTACAATCATTAGTTAATGTTTTAGCAGAAGAGCTGCATGCAGTCGAATTGGGCCGTCACGACCGGGGAGGTACCTCTCGCTTACAAGAGACCAGCGTAAACTGGCAGCTGACGCGTTTCGTGCGGTGTGTAAGTAGCCGGTGGCCCATAAAGGTGGAGGGAGAAAGGAGGGCAACGCATCTGTATAGTCTCTATGCGGATCTCTATGGGCGTCGGTAGTCATGAAAATGGCTCTGACTGCTCGTTTGCTATCTATCTATCGTATCCTTTGCAAGCTGGCATTGAACCAATGAGAGCGCAGCTGCAGCGCGCGCAGGGCCAATCAGGAGCGAACGCGCGCTGTTAGGATTTTGAAATAAGGCTCTCTCACCACTCTCTCTCTCTCTCTCGCTCTCACACAGTGTTATAATGAGATTTTACGATATCGATTTGGATATTATAACATCATGTCAAATTGCTTAAATTGAGTTTTTTGTTGTCTGAGCTATAACAGTAGTTATTATAAGTCAAGTATTGAAAACATAAGTAGAATGTTCAATTCAATTCAATTCAATTCATTTATTTGTTAAAACATTAGTGTAGATAAAATGTATTCCGTAACACAAGTCCTTACGGTACCTAGCTTTAAAAATAATATGCTTTAGGGAGATTTTTAACAATATTTTTAAAAGCGAAGTAGAAATGTATGTATAAATTGCAAATATAAACTCAAAGTTAAGTATTAATTAATGTCAATAATTTTTTTGTTAATTTTTGTTTTACTTTTTGAAACCACCTGTATACAGTATATGACATAGCATTTCATAATATACAGGTTAGTTTTTGGTCACCGGATTTTAAAATAAAAAACTAAACATCACTCCAAGGGCGTGTTTTAAAAAATGTTATCGTCCAATTGTAATTTTATAAAATAAAAATCGATTAAAAATGGTCCTTAAAAATGGATGGATGGACACACGAAATATATCGACTTCAAGGTCAAGGACGCCGGGCTTCGCGACACGACACACACGACACGACACGGCGAGCTAGATGCCATATGATGACCAAGAAATATGTTTATAACATGGGACAAAGTAATTGTATCTAATTTTTTTTATTTCATAAATCGAAAGTATTATTTATTGACTCCGAACTAAACCTGAAAGTTTGGCCAGTGACCAAAAACTAACCCTGTATAACAATAAGGTTCAATTAGTGTCTATTTCCTTAGCAACCAATTTCGTTAATTAACTAATAAGTAAATGTTTGCAGCTGCTGTATAGGCCTCTCATGTGTGTACATATCTGATCGTGTTTCCTGGAATATTGTAAACGTGTGTTTCAATATTTATACTGTTGTATTTAAACTTAGTTACTAAAGGGACATCTACTAAGGTCAATATCAAAATCACATAACAATTTTGGGAATTATAAAGGAGTTACTCTCATAAATGCAGCTGCAAATACATCTGCATAAAGGTGTTCGCACGTTATATCGACTCGACGCCAACTCAACTCTGACTCAACTCGACGTATGGCATTCAAATGTACATTTTATGTCGAGTCTCTTGTCTGTTGCTCTGTGTCTTGCGTCGTCCACCTTTTAACAACTTACAAAGTTGACTAATTCACTTTTAAGAAACACAACACAAAGCTTACATTTGAATGCCATACGTCGAGTTGAGTTGAGTTGGATTGGAGTCGGCGTAGGGTCGATGTAATGTGCGAACACCTTAATTGTTATGTAGACTTGTTTCCCTCCTGCCCCCTTCTTTTCACTAGGTAATGTGAAACGCAACGACATAGTTGTCGCTTGGTGGCAGTATCATTTGATGGTGAAGTGCCCTCTTTACTTTTTTTAAAGAGGACAATTCTCCCTATAACAAAGCCTATTAAACTGGCCTCGTCACAAAATGGCCGACAAAGTGTACGAGGGCTTCTCTTGTCAGTGTCAGGCTATTGAGAAGGGCTCGCGAGTGATGGAAGGTGAGATAAGCCGCGCAGAGCCGGCGAAGCTTCACTTTTATGTGGCGTTCTCATGACGTTTTTAACGACGACGAAAATTTCTAAGCGATTTGTTTTATAATTGGATTTTTTAAATGTAATGCTTCGAATACATGTTTAATGGAATGCGTTTGTATATATCTAAAATTGTATAAACAATTTGATTAAGAATCTGAACGAACAATCAGGAAGTAATGCTCAACGCCAATAAGTATTGTTATTGAATTTCTATTTCTTTACCTGTATGAATTCTTCAGTTGTATAACTTGAATCCTCATATAATATGCCGGCTGTACGATTGTTTACGGCTAAATTAAATTGTTTCCCTACCGCTGATATTACTGTCTATTCTCACTCACGTACTGTATTTACATTGTAGACAGAAATATCTGAAAACTTTTTCAAGCTTGTCTCGTAAACAATTCGCATTCCCAACCGCTGTTTATACAACTAGTAAATCAGTAATGAACACACAGACAATGTCGTCCGAGTTTATGTAGAGATATTAATACACTTTTGCTGTGTAAATATTATTATAGGGAAAATTTAACGGGAAAAAACATGAAGATTTTAAACTTCAAATGGAATGATTTTGTAAGACAAGTGAAGTGACCATTCTTCAAAAAAAATCTGTGAGATCGGAATCGGTGAGAATTCCCGGTTATTATTTCACATTCTATGCGGCTTGTGGAAGTATTCAAAGGCTAACGTAACGAATAAATGAACGCAAATATTTCGTAGCCTGTCTGACGCAAAGCCGACATCAGCCTGTGGTCTGATGTCGGCTCCTCACATTTTTTTCCACGCCGCCGTCTGCTGACCTATCCGGAATGGGTAGACCTGTCTAGCATAGTAGTCTCCCCTCACCACAATAAGGTGGCAGCATCTTCTTCACCTTGCTTTTCAATGAATAAAAAAATATAACTACAGTATCTTGATTACAGATATTGCAGCCGAAACGTGGCGGCTTTACCGGGGAGACACCTCTCGCTCACTCTACCGAAAAGTGACAACTTCATCGCCAGGTTTCGTGGAGTCGTCGGTGGTCATCAGAGGTGAGGAGGGAAGGACACACGACAGCATAACGAATGTCTATAGGCATCAGTAATATTCACAAGACATTGCTGCTTCGTTTCCTTCAAATGGTATAAAAAAGAAGTAATTGAGATTTTGAGCTTAGAGTCAATAACTTGATAAAGAGATAAATTAAATGCGACAAGTGGATTTTTGTTTAAATTAAATATTGAATAATATATTAATATAAATATTGAAACTATTTCAATTACATATTAATTTTTCATAAAGAAGCGTAACTTTTAATATTTTTTTGTAAACAAGTAAAAAGTAAAAGTAAAGTAAGTAAGTAGTACTAGTTTGAGAGACTTTAAATATTCTACAAGTGACTAAGGACGATTTGCACGAATCAAAGTTAAACATTTGACTCGAAATTAAATAACTAAATTAAGGTGAATTGGCCTTGATTAGTTATTTAACTCCGAGTTAAATGCTTAACTCTGATTCGTGCTAGTGGCCCTAAGAAGTTAAAAAGATATTTTACCTACTCTTAAATAAGTTTATTAATTTAAATGGCAGGATGATATTTTCTAGCAAAAGGCAGTGCCATGCTGCATTGCATCGCAATTAAGCAGGCACCGGGGAGGTGCTCTCGCTTACTTGAATATGTTGTTTAATAATTTGTGAGTAGCCGGTGGCCCACTGGAGGGGAGCAGAAAAGGAGGGTAACGCATCTGTATAACAATCATACGGATGTCCATACACGTCGGTAGTCATCAAAAATTCCACTGCTCGATTGCTCTCTTATGCTATAAAAAAAAATCAAAAGCTGAAATATTATTTACTCTCTAATGACATCTACTACTTACCCTTTGCAGTTACGCTATTTAAAAAAAATGTAAAAACACGTTACACAACAAGTATTGACGTACTGTTATTAATTTCCTCTGGATCCCCTTATTTTGGTCAATTTTGATGAAGGCTAATAATATTTAATAATAGCTTCCAGTTTCCACCAATTATTGTGTTGACTTTACATCTCTGGCGTGGGTATGGCGAGGTCGTATACTCGTCTCTGTATTAAAATCTATGTGTGTATACTGTATCATCTATGTAGACAGGGTTACATTTTGGTCACCGGCCAAATTTTAAAATAAGGAAGTAACGTCCTTCCAAGAGTGTGTTTTAAATTTCATCGTCTAATTGTAATTATTTTTTTATTTTTTTTTATTTCATCGTATTTATTCATTATATCAAATCGAATGTATTATTGATTCTAAACTATGCCTGAAAATTAGGTCAGTGACCAAAATGTAACCTTGTGTAGCGTATTGTGGGCAAGATACCGAAACGTACTTGCTCACAATACGCTAACAAACAAATAATATAGATTTTGTTTTTGGAATTCTTTCAGACCGAACCAATTCTATATTACAAACGGCATCGGATATTTATTAGCAGAAGGTTACACCACAAAAGTCTCAACATTATATCAAATTATTTCATTAATTTTGTAGGTGATACAATCTTCTTATTGTGTTGTTTGAGTGGCATCTGACTTTATTGCCCTCCATCGCCTCTCGTAGTCATCAGTTTTCAATTACTTTAAAAGCCAGCGCCCTCTACCGGAATATTTAAAAGGATTTACTCTATAGCCTTGAGGGATAAGGACCTTCTAAGCTGTGGAGTATCATTACTGCTCTCCTTACGTTCGCTTTTTGGGTTAGAGACTTCTGGTTATAGATGAGAATGAACATGAAATATATACATGTCATCAATATAACCAATGGTCTCTGTGCGGCTGATTGGTGATTGGTCTCTTTATTTATTGAGTGACTTATATTAAAGTAGTGTTTACTATTTTTATTTGTTCCTTACTAAACTTATACTTATACCGTAAAAGTGATGAGAAGTCATCATCAAAAAACGACTCTAGGTATAGGGTGGAAACGCGGGACGTGCTCTCGCTCTCCCTCAGATAGTAGAGATGCAGTGTCGCCTTCAACTTGTCCAGTTTGAAGAAAATAATAGAACAGTCCTAGATGACCATTATTTGTTCCAGAAGGCGCGAACAAACTTTCAATTTCCATTGCTCTTCACCATGTAGAGTTTCACAAAAATGAACAATAACGGCCGAAAAACCTCAAGTCGGTGTTGCGAAAGCGATAATAGTCCTTACCTAGTCGTTCCATCTGAAACTACAGCTACAACTTGACTATCATAATGTACAAGCAAGGGGCTTAATATTTAACGGGCGGGAAGTTCGCTGCGAGTAGAAAACCAATTAGCAAATATACAGATATAAACTGTTTGAATACAAGTTGCAAGTGTTGTGTGGGTTTATGTTTCCTAAATCTTTAATACTTCGTAAGACTCGGAATATAATGTAAATAATTCGCTTATTTTGTATTTAAAAAAAATTAATTAAATGGAATTATTTTTCGATCGTTGTCTTGTGATCCCAGATGCCGCTGTGTCTCCACTATTTGAAATGTGTATTACCTCCATGTCTGTATGTTGATAGACATCGTTTACCATCCAATCGAGTTGGCGTCGATAACAGCGTGAACGTAAAGAGTTGTTTCAGAATATTGTAACACACTAAAAGTTTTGACGTATCGAAGGTGTGCGAGGGGGAGAGGAGCTGAAAGAAGGTGCCATTTTTGAAGTAAGAAAGCGCTTGACATGGGGAGAAAACTGGAGAGAGCGTTATAAGTCACACATCGGGCTAAGCCAATTTGAAGTTGTCATTCAAATTCAAAATTCAAATTCGATTTACATAAGTGAAGCTATTTTGCGTAGACAGTAGTTTCCTCTGTCTACGCTATTTTGTATTTATAAAATAAATATCATATGACATGTTATGTAACTACTGTAATAAAAATCAATAATTAGGTTTTACTCCACTTTTGTGGTCTAAAGCACACACTTTTTTTTCTTGTATCACAAAACAAACAAAGCTCATAAAATTGTCAACAGCTTTTAATTGTGTATTGTACCGATTTGTTGTTTACTGAGAACTACGGGAGGTGATTCTCAAAGTTCTCAGTAATTCATTAATAAGTTTAACAGCCAACGCCATCTAAAGGAATACTTAAAAGAAATTATTATTTAAACTTAAGGGATAAGGACCTCCTGAGAATCTACTTTTTGGGAAAAAAGTTTTAGGAAGTCAAAACAGAAGTTCATACATAAGTATCTCGACTTTCGAGATTCTCACGTAGTTTTGACTAAAGTATCTGGACGAGCTGAACAAGTTATCGATGTCGTTAGTTCTTCATCATACACTCACATGAGAAGCTCAGTTGCCGCATGAACTATAAAAAAACCTATAGGAGAGATCTGGTATTTCACGGGTAAATTATAATTAAGGCGCATCAAAATCATTGAATCGTTATTCTATTTTCACGTCACATTAAAAATTAAATATTACTATAGCTAAATAAGCTATCTAAAGGTTTGATGTGTTCCTCACAAAGACTCGGAAATA
The DNA here is from genome assembly GCA_001625245.1 of Calycopis cecrops. Classification (NCBI taxonomy): domain Eukaryota; kingdom Metazoa; phylum Arthropoda; class Insecta; order Lepidoptera; family Lycaenidae; genus Calycopis; species Calycopis cecrops. The sequence goes on from LUGF01029784.1 coordinate 39,442, forward strand.
TTACAATATTTCACACGCATCAAGTACAATCACTATATCTATAGAAGCGTTCTTAAGTTATGATATGTTCCTTTGTGTAATATTTCCGAGTCAGCCATCCTTTTGACGCATATTTTCGGCGCGTCAAATTTGGAGGCATGAACAATGCTCTTTGGTAATATAGATGAACTTGTTTAGAAGTAGATATCAACTTAATTACAATAATATTGAAAATATTCTGTATTCCAATCTTCAACATGTGTTAATGTTGTACCCGTAGGACACAAAATTACGTTGTTTATTGAAGTAAAACTTTTATACGGAAGCTTGACTTGGGGAGTCGAGGAGAGGAGGAGGAGGAGAAGAGTTGAGGCGGAAGAGAGCTGGCGAGAGCGTTACAAAAATTACACATCGGGCGAGGCCAATGAAAGTTGTCATTCTAATTCAAAATTCAATTTAAGTGATTTTTTTGTATTTAAAAATAAATAGCATATGACATGTTATGTTATTGTAGTAATGAAAATCAATTATTGAGTTTTACTTCAGTTGTGTGGTCTAAAACATACACTTTTTTTATTTAGATAAGACGATAAGTGATAATGGAAAACTTAGTTCTTTGCCATATAGTTTCATTACGAAGCATATTGGACTCTTTATCCGATGATCCTTGTCACACACAGAATAGCACGTTCCATACCTTGTTGAGCGACGGCAAACTTGCGGATCAGTTCTAAATTTGGAAATCAGATTTCGGCCTCGTAGATCACCAAATATTAGTTGTAGACTTTTATCTTTAAGTTCTGTGGAGGAGAGTAGAGAAAAAACTGAGTTATAAGAAGGTATGACTGCTCATTATATCAATGATTATAATATAAAAATAGTAGCCGCGCCCCGCGGTTTCACCCGCGCTAATTTCGATCCCGTGGAAAATAGAAAATCATCATGGCATCCTTTACGAATATTTTTTCGGGATAAAAACTATCCTATGTATTAATCCAAGTTACCCTCTATGTGTGTGCCAAATTTCATCAAAATCGGTTCAGCAGTTTTTGTGTAAAGGAGTAACAAATAAACAAACGTATAGGATATCGTACTTGTTTAGTTATTGTTTAGTCAAAAACAATATGTCGCACGCCTCGAGTGTTTAAAAATGTAATTAACACGGTACAGAAATCTCTCTCCCAGATTGGTCAATCTCTATAAAGTGAAGCACATTGGTCGTCTCGCTGTCCTCAAATTGAAATGTCGCACCGCAACACACGATCAAATCAACGCGTGCCAGCACCAAAAGGGTTATTTTGTATTCATCGAATATTTGTTTGTCAATGTATATGTTGTATTTGTGGAGAATTGATTCTCCTTCGAACATGCAAGTTATTTGGTATATCCTAACAATCACACTCTCAACACAACAACAACAATCTCGATGGGGTTTATCATGCCCTCGCAACCCGATGATCTGTAAAAGTTACTCTCACGGCAGCATGCACTCATGATTTCCACGTGAAGTGATGGATATTCACGGTGAAGTGATGGATGGTCACATAATATATCGTATCTTATGTAGTGTAGGGTAGATTATAGGTCAACACACTATATGCTCGCATGCACCCGAATTGGACCGGCACGACTGGGTATGCACCTCTCGCTTACACGAGACCGGCGAAAGTGAAGGCTGTGCTGTCGCGTTTCGTGTGGTGTGTAAATAGCTGGTGGTCCATAGAGGTGGAAGGAGAAAGGAGGGTAGCGCATATGTATAGCTTTTATGCGGATGTCTATGGGCGTCGGTAGAATAGAATAGAAATAGAAATAGAAATAGTCGTCGGTAGTCATGAAAATGGCTCTGACTGATGGTTTTTCCCCTATACCATAAAAAAGTAAGTTCAGATGACCCAACTATAAGTACACGAACTCTTTTGGTACCAATGGCAAAAAAAGTCTCTACTTAAAGCTCAAATAACCGTAAATAATCGGCCAAGTGCGAGTCGGACTCACACACCGAGGGCTCCGTACCACCGAGGGGTATAGGCATCTCCGCAAGAGATGAAGCGACCCACACAAGCAAGGATATATATTTTGTTTTTTAGCTTCGAGATGTATAAAAACTAATCAACTTATGAAAGTTGACAAACATATATTTTCGGGTGCCTACAGATATTGTGTACGAAACAAACTACTTAAATAGGGAATAATTTTTTCAATGATATAATTTTGCAGTTTCTTTAGGTTCTATACCCTCTTTTAGATCTCTTTATAGCAGTCATGTGTTGTGCTGTGTGTGTGTGCAAATTAATAACTCAATAGACTGTCAGGGCATTGTTAATCCAAAACTATGAAAAAAAGTTTACGACAAGTATACGAAAATACTTTTCGCAAACAAGTTAAACAGCGAAAAAAAATAAACATATTTTGTAACGTCTCGTACAGCGAACTACAACCTCGTACGGTGTTAATGAGCCCGTCCGGTCATTGTCGACGATTAGCTGCGATACAGCGTGTACAAAGTGAGAAAAATCCTGTGGCTAATTTATTGCTCCGATTCATCTGATTTATATTGTGTAGCCTGAAAATAATACACTAAATATGTGGTTTCATTTAATGCCTCTCGCTCGTATCAACCTTGTATATAGAAACTATGACCCGCAGCTCGTAGCACATTCACGTAGCAACACGTAACTGTTCTACGAGAGAACGTAGCTCCACTTGCCAGTGCTACGTAGCACGTTGAGCTAAACCACATATAACAGTTTTCAACAAACGAAAGACACCCAACGACCTTAACGTATTTTTTCTCTTTTGTAGAACATTCTCTATCCATCTTAAACTCTCACTTCTACAATACGAATGGCGTCGCTAATTTATTCTCCGTAGGTTACGCTACTACAGCCTCATGATTATACCTAATTATACAATTACTTTTACTGCTAATAAAACGTACTTACTGCCTCGTTTGCGTGACGTCCCACTTAATTACCCTTCGACAGCTCTCCTGGTCTTCAGTAATCACTTAAGCAGTTTGGAGGCTACGATCAAAACCCTCTTAAGAAACAACTAGATATATTCTTGCCCTTGACGGATAAGGGTCTCGTGACTCCTGAGTATACGAATAAACTTTCACGACGTAACCTTGCAGTTTGATGTCTATTTACTGGTTGACAATACTAATCATTAAACTGCAAGACAGCCTGGCTCTTTTTATTTTTTTTGTCAATCCGTACTCACGTATATTAAAATTTGATCTTTGAAAACCATTAATTATCATATCATTTTATTATGTGTGATTAATGTTAATAAAATATTGCATTGGTAGTCGAAACACGGTTGAAAAAATTTGCCTTCATAGAAAAAAATTATAAATTTTCATGAAAATTCACTTTTTTGACGTTCCCGCCGATTTATGTTATATTACTTGGAGGAATTCGAACGAAATTACCACGAGTCACATTCAGAGAGAAAATATTTACAACTAGCTGGTGCTCGCCACTTTCGTTTGCGTAGCGTAGAATGAAAAAACATTGAAAGTGTTTTAATACTGTTTAACATCGCCTCCAATTAGTTTTTCGTAAATAAAATTAATGTACAGACACACGGATTTTACTGTTTTAGTATAGATTCTAATTAATCTGCAGTAAGTAATACGGGTAACATAGAATTGTAAATTTAAGTACAAGGGCGGGTAAGATCAAGTTAAGCTGATAATTATTCCATCAACATAACATTAAAGGTGTCTTAACAACTTGAAACGCTCAGAGTTAATGTTTTATGGTTTCAGTTTGAGAGTTTGTGGTGGCCTACAAAATGGAGAGGGTTGGTAACACATGTGCGTAACGATGGTTGTAACGATATATATGGGTCATCAAAATTCTCAAACTGCTCGTTTGTACCAGTACCCAGTATAAAGGTTTTTTTTCTTTTTTTTTGACTTTGACTTCATACTTAAATTAAAAATCCGAATTTCTATAGCACTTAAAGAATAAGGCAAATTTTGCTTAAGTACTATCTAAAAAAGCAATGTTAGGCAACTTTTTAATGAAGAATACTTGTACAAAAGATAAGCTTAAGAACAAACAACAGTCGTTAAAGTACTTTTTCTTCGTCACGATACAAATAAATCAATTTAAACGCGGGTGAAAACGCTGGTCAAAGCTAGTGGAGTGGCGGAAGCTAGTATATAATAAAAGGACTTTATTTATGTTGAAAAAAAATAACCAATTCTCTACAAAAACAACGTATTTATTGACAAACAAATATTCCATGAATTTGATTGTATGTTGCGGTGAGACCTTTCAATTTCAGGAAACAGCGGGACGACCACTGCGTCTCGCTTATAAAGATGGACAAACCTGGGAGAGGATTTCTGTATTATATTTTTCCTTCCTTCCTTTCTGGTAGTCCTTTTTTTAGGACTCAAAGTTACGCTTCACTTTCTCAGGAAGAACTGAACAATATTATCCTAATAATATTATAAATGCGAAAGTTTGTATGTTTGTTTGTTTGTTGCTCCTTCACGCAAAAACTGCTGAACCGATTTTCATGACATTTGGCACACACATAGAGGATAACTTGGATTAACATTCGATTTATCTCGAAAAAATGTTCCTATGGGATGCCATGGGATGATTTTATATTTTTGTATTAAAAATTTACGCGGGTGAAACCGCGGGGCGCAGCTAGTAACAATATAAAACCTTATTAGCGGTGATAGGCAGTCGACAACGACGTCAGCAGACATGTTATAGACATGTACCTAGCTTTTAATAATACGTACAGGACTTTAAGATTTTACACTTAGGTTTTACTTGTATCGTCAGGCCCTATAAGACTGTTTCTTTTATGAGTTAAGGAGACAAACAAGAAGTAGAAGCCTTCCATGACTTCCAACGCTTACTCTCTCGAAACTGCGCTGTTGCAGAAGTGTTCCTTTCATCGCCGACTTCGTCAGGCTTCCGGAATCTCTCAAACTGCACTCTTATTTTGTTGATCATGTTGAGACTCGATCATTAAGACTATCATGTCCGGATCGACAGCTCTCGTTCAAATTGCGGCTGTAAGGTGACAAATGATGAAATGAAAAAGTTTTTATTCGAAATAGATTTAAAGAAATTACTTTTTGAACGTCAAAAATTAAATCTACCACCGGTTCAATCCTATCCCTGTCCTGAGAAGAACTGGTGAAACAAACTTAGTGGGCCTCATGTTGTGATAAGATATAAAAGTAAAAAATATAAAAATACAAATACATTTGCATATTATAAATGATAGAAAATTTATGAATTCACAATAATTATGGTACAGAAACAGCCCGGGACCCCCTCCCATCGGTATTAATCCCAAGACAACTAGAACTATAGCAACTTGTGCAGTTAGTGAGTTTCTACTTGCCCAATAGCAGCCATTAAGGAAGGCACTACATCTATATAATAATTAAGCGATATCAGTTGTCATCAAAACAACAACCTCATATTTGAGATGAACGACTCAGGTATTTGTTACATACACATGCCAAGTGGAAGTAGAACAAGTGTGACAGATCAGGGTTGACAGCTGATGCCTAAGTTAAGTTAAGGTAAATCTCTCTACCTACGGTGATACATGCTTGTAGCTGTCACCAAGTCATGGTCGGTAATGTAAGACATCCCTCTCTCTCTTGTCATCTGTACCTAACCATAGACATCATTTATGGTATGAATATTCAGTGTACGGTCTATGACTAAACATAGACAACCAATATACTAAACAGTATTCATCTATTTGCTTTATTATTCAATAAAAACAACAAGAATTTTCCTCCCACACATCGTTCCATGCATGAAAATTTTCATTATTATTATAATTTAGTTGATCTCTACTTCTGAATGAATACGTTATTTTCATCATAATGCATTGTTCGTATCTCTGCATTTGACGCGCCGAAAAATTGCGTTAAACGGATCACTGACTCGGAAATATTCAAAAACTAACCACCTTTACAAAGCTTCTATAACTTAATTTATATAATTTTATATGATATTTAAGGTGAACAAACCCGATGATATACAAATTAAATAATAATATCAACAGCAGCTAGAATTACCGTGAGGTAAAACCTCATGTTTTACTTCACGGTAAACCCAGATTCATGTTTTTTTTTGTTATGATATAAGAGGGCAAACGAGCAGTCGGAGCCATTTTCATGACTACATCCGCATAAAGGCTATACAGATGTGTTGCCCTCCATCCTCCTCCCTCCTACATGGGCCACCGGCTACTTACGCACCGCACGAAACGCGACAGCACAGCTGTCACTTTACGCCGGTGTCGTGAAACCTGCTGCACTCTAACTGTAATCACAATATACTTTTTACATAGCTACAATGAGACTTCCTCTGTTTGTGACAGAGAAAGACCGTACACAAGTCTCAAGATTATATCAAATTATTTAATTAATTTTGTAGCTGCTACAATCTTCTTATTGTGTTGTTTGAGTGACATTTGACTTAACAGGGGGCAATTCCTCCGTCGCCTCTCGCAGTCATCAGTTTTCAATTAGCCAGTTTTAAAGCCAACGCTCTCTAAAGGAATATTTGAAGAAATTTATTTTAGAGCTTTGAGGGATAAGGAGAGGTCCTTAGGAGGCTGAGCTCTTGAGTATCATCACTATTCTTATTCATTCGCCTTTTGAATCCGGGTCTTCGGATTGTGCATGAGAATGGATGTGCAAATATCTACTCATTATCACCTACAGCGAATTGTTCTCCATATTTTTACTGACTTGTCTATTCTTCTATTTTTTGTATTCCGCCTGTTTTGTCCCACTGCCGGCAAAGGTCTTTCCTTTACCGCTTTGACCACCTTTTTCGTACGAACACTACGTGGACGGCAGTCTCATTGTACCTATTAATAGCCCGGTACACAAACATTAGACTAATACCAAGTGTATGGAGAGTTTTGAAAATTGCATTTGACTCCATACCTACTTTTTGTAATACAACCACGTCGATTCTGTTCTTTTTATCATCCTACTCCAATTTAAACTCGCAAAATATTGTACAATGAGAGAAAAAAAATATATGAGAAAATACAATGAACAATCGTATAAAAATTACAGATTCCAAATTCAAATGTAATATTTTTTTATTTTTAATTGTAACAGTATTTATGGCCAGACTTAGTAGATTTATACAGAAACAAAATAAGCGGCCTTGCCATACCCCCGTCACAGACGTCAAGCCTACACAATAATTATTGGGAAATTGAAACCGTTATTAAATGTTATTAGCCTTCATCATAATTGACAAAGGCCAAATATGGGGACTTCACAGGACGGTACTTCAAAACATGTGGTGTAATGTGATTTACAGGATTTTTTAATTCGGCATTTCTTGACTACGTAATAACAAAGGGTCGATGGTATCAGATATTATTGGAGAGTGAAATATATTATAAATAACCTTCTTTTTTTAATTATTTTTATAATATAAGGGACTAAATGATCAGACCTACATACGGCCATGGACAGCCACAATATGGTGGTTATGTAGATGCGTTACCCTCCTTTCATGCTCCCCTCCATTTGACCACCGGCTACTTGTAAATAGCATTAAACACGACAGCTTAGCTGTCATATTACGTTGGTGCTATGTGAGCGAGAGCTACCTCCCTGCTACTGGCCTAAAAGTTCAAAATTTTCAACGGAATTTAAAATGCTCTACAATAATATTTACACAGCGAAAGTGTATTAATATCTCTACATAAACTCGGACGACCTTGTCTGTGTGTTCATTACTGATTTACTAGTTGTATAAACAGCGGTCGGGAATACGAATTGTTTACGAGACAAGCGTGAAAAAGTTTTACAATATTTCTGTCTACAATATGTACATGTTCAGCTGTGAGTGAGAATAGACAGTAACATCAGAAGTTTTACGGCGTAGCTCGATCGGATGGGACGACTTTATTCAGCTGCAAATATCGCAAAGCTGTCGTATTTTATGAGGATTTTAAATTTTATATAGGAGAGAAGAATTCATACGGATTATGAAATCGAAATTCATTTACAATGTTTGTTTTCGTTGAACCATTTTCCGCTTAGATTCCTAATCAAATTGTTTGCTCGATTTAAGAAATATACCGACACATTTCGATTTATGAATCATCTGTTTGGACCATTAAAAAAATCCAGCTATAAAACAAATCGCGTAGGAATTTTCGTTAAAAATATAATAAGAGTGAATTAAAAGTGAAGCTCTTGCCGGCTCTCCGCGGTTTATCTCACCTTCCATCACTCGCGAGCCCTTCTCAATAGCCTGACACTGACAAGAGAAGCTCACGTACACTTTGTTGAGCATTTTGTGACGAGAGAAAATTTAATGTTTTAAATTGTTATTCTCTTTCAATCATTTTGAAACATGGCACTTCATCCACACATGGTACCGTAAGTCCTAACGTCCTTTTTTTCGTATATTTACGCGAATGTTGTTTATTATTGTGATTTATTTAACTGTTTTATCTAGACAAGATTTTTAAGAAATTACTATATTAAATGAAATATAAATTTGGTAAAGTCATTATTGTTGTTCTTTTTTTGATGACTTTCGATCATATTCTACAAATGAGCAACTATTGTCAAGGTCGATGAAATCCGTTAAATGAATCATCATCATCACAAATTGTAACCATGACAGCCATGTCGTTGCGTTTCGTGTGGTGCTTGAGTTTCCCGTTATCCATTGGAAAAGAGGAGGGAGAGACGGAAATACATGTCCATAACAATTATACAGATGTATATGATGCGCGATAGGGCTCTGCACATAAAGCCCATTTCTCCCTGTTACTAGTACAATACACTTAGCACGTCTTCCGTAAATATGTTTTGTCAGTACTTCCGTCTTAGCAGGTCTCAGTTACACTTCTTCTGGCGCAGTCGGATTACAAGTAAATCGCTACATAGTTTAAAACAAAGTCGCTTTCCGCCGTCTGTGTGTCTGTATGCTTAGATCTTTAAAATTACGCAACTGATTTTGATGGTTTCTTTTAATAGATAGAGTGATTCATGAGGAATGTTTATATGTATAATAACTCTATTTTTGAAGTCCGAATTCCACGCGGGCGAAGCTGCGGACGGAAGCTAGTATCATTATTTTTGCTTTCTATTCAATTGCAACTGTTATAAATTACATACACTAAATTACACAAATTAATATATTTGATATTACTTTAATGGACAACGGTAACTTGTTAAGTTTAGATACGGTTGATATATTGAAACACATTTACAATATTCCAGGAAATACGATCTGTAATCTATACCCATGAGAGCATACAGCATTCGCAACCATTTACTTATTAGTCAATTAACAAGATTGGTTGCTGAGGAAATAGACACTTGATGAAATTGAACCTTATTGTTATAAATGTAATGCTATGTTATATTTCGTATCGTCGACTTACTGCAAGAACTCATTAACCGACATTTACGAAACTTTGCAAAATTAATTATTTTTTGATAACGTTAAAATATAGTGTTATTATTGAAAAAAATATGAAAATACAGACTTCTCAAAGTTTCGTAAATGTGGTTTATTGAGCTCTTGCAGTACGCCCACGGTATATAGATTAATTTACACTTTACAATGTATTTACATTAACTAATTAGTTGAAAATATTTTGCTCAAGTATAATTGGTTTATTATTGAAATGTCACAATCGCATTAAAGAATTCAATTAAGTTCAAGCTAGTTTCTAAGCAAACTCCTACTTTAATTTGTGTCTGGGATAATTATAAGGTACCTACATACCTGTAACTTTTAAATTAATACAAGAAAACATTGGGAACTTCATCCAAGACCACACTTAAACATTTTCGTCCTATAAATAAAATATTTGCTACAAATTTATAACGTTCTCTTACTGATTTAAGTCACTGTCTGTTCTTATATTCTGTGGTTTAAATCGGGCACCAGGGGGAAGCAAATGTCAAATGTAAAGGAATCGATCGTAATTGAAAATTCTCTTACGACGTTATTATTTACCTACATTATTATTGAAGTCTATCGGGATGGTAGGAACGGAATAGGGCGGTAGGTCGGTAAAACTACCACGGACCTGAGGGACACCGGCCCGGAAAAGATTTATTACTTTACTAGCTGTGCCCCGCGGTTTCACCCGCGTTTAATTTCTAAGAAATTCATATAAATTTCAACACCCTATTTCACCCCCTTAGGGGTTAAATTTCTAAAAATCCGGCGGATGTCTACGTCGTAACATCTACCTGGATGCCAAATTTCAGCCCGATCCGTCCCCTGGTTTGGACTGCGTTGATAGATGGCTATGTCACGTTTGAGTTTTATATACCTATAAAGATTTAGGTAGGTATTACATTTAACTTATTAGTTAATTTTTATAACCTATTATTTTAGGATGTAAGTAACTATATTAATTATCTATAATGTTTTTTCTGTCTGTTTGTCTGTTTGTCCGGGCTAATCTCCGAAACTACTGGACGGGTTCGTTCGTGTACAGATACTAAGCCTGGTCAACATTAAAAATACTTTTTAGTCCGGTAAAATTCATCATTTCTATGGTAAATCGTAATTTCGGCACACTGCATGCAATCACTTTGAAAATAATATTTCTACGCTACGCGAACGAAGTCGTAGGCACCATAATTGAATATAACAATCACTCAATCAATCAATCATAGGAAATTGGCGTAAATATGTGTTGGTTGTTATTGATAATTATATAGAAAGTACACAAATATGAGAAGAAAACTATTAATTATCGATGGATAATAAATCCTTGGTGCCCCTGGTCATGCCTGTTGGATTGGAATTGCAGTACTATTACAAAAGAAATAATTAATTTAATTAAAAAATATATATATTTTAAATTAAATATAAAAAAAAAAGGAAAAATTTAGTAAGAGGCAGTGCCACACTGCATGCTTCCATGTAGCCGAATTGGCCCGGCACGACTGGGGAGGTACCTCGCGCTTACTCGAGACCGGCGTAAATTAACAGCTGCGCTGACGCGTTTCGTGCGGTGTGTAAGCCGGTGGCCCATGGAGGTGGGAGGAGAAACGAGGGCAGCACATCTGTGTACCTTCTATGTGGATGTCTATGGGCGTCGGTAGTCATGAAAATGGCTCCTTCTGCTAGTTTGCTCCCCTATACCATTAAAAAAGATGATGATCATGAGATCATGATTTCATTATTAGCGATTCGTGATTATTTGCGATAAATAGTTTGTTTGTTTGTTTGTTTGCTCGTTTGCCCTCCTATACCATAAAAAAAAATAGCCCTTTGATGCATGTTCCTATAATAGTTAATCTGAACCGGCATCAAAGCGACAGACTGAAATGAACTGAATTTAAACGTATTAGGTGGTATATTAGTTTTAATAACGCAAATAACACGGTGCTAGTAATATTAATGTACCCAGCGGAGGAATTCTATAAAACAAACTTTAGCTTTCGAATTGTTAATTTTAAATTGTATGTCAGGGCGTTTGGTTAAAACTGACATAAACCTTATCCTTTCTTTTACTTCTGATGATTGCACGATTGTAAAAGAGTCGATATTTAATATAAAAACAGTCGTATCCACGTCTCTTTTGTTTGAGTTATGTCAATACAGGTCCTACGTTCCTTTTGTTACTCATCTCACTTGTTTATTTTACCAGCTGCGCC
>LUGF01029784.1:51442-70310 GCA_001625245.1 Calycopis cecrops
TTTGTTTGAGTTATGTCAATACAGGGTCTACGTTCCTTTTGTTACTCATCTCACTTGTTTATTTTACCAGCCGCGCCGCATAGCTTGCCTTCGGTATATTTTAATAACAGTAGCGAACGAACGTAGCTTTTAGTTTTTTTTTACATTCTAGAAAAATGACACTTTGATTGTTGAGACATGGAAATCATTCATAATCCTTCGCTGGACTGCGTATCGATTTGGAATTACGAATTTCGATTATAGGTCTTGGACTCAAGGCAAGATCGTGGTCATCCACCCTTTGCTTACCATTGAGGTGTTTAGTTAGTCAGAAATAAGACGCTGTTCAACAAAACAGTTTTAGATTTTTCCTCAGAATTTTACGAGGATTTTATAAACGAGCCATAGTATATGCATTGCCGCTGGTAATACCGAGACGAGAAGGAATAAAAATACTCTGAAATAATTAAATACGCTTTGCAAAAGTACAATTACGGCTTGATATTCTCACAAGACTGCAGAGAACAAAATGTCGAACATAAATATTTATGCAATGAAAATCTATATCTGTACTACGCAACTATATGTAAGAGGTAGTGCCACAGCATGCTTGCATGCAGCCGAATTGGGCCGGCACGACAGGGGACCACTCGCTTACACGAGAGCGGCCTAAAGTGACAGCTGTGCTGTCGCGTTTCGTGCGGTGTGTTAGTAGCCGGTGGCGGTGCAGGTGGGAGGAAAAAGGAACAGCACATCTATATCCTCTATATGTCTTTTTTCTTTACTATCTGTGGACATATCACACTACGACTATGAACATCGTTAGTAAGGAAAATGGCTGCAAGTGTTCGTTTCCCCTCGATACCATAAAAAAAACAACACTGTCTGTCTGTCCAGTATTAGTCTACCAGTTATTAGCAGCGCTCGGGGCGCCTACAGACAGTTCATGAGAGGAAATAACAAAGCGACTTTAATTCAACCGCAATTGATAATACGCTCATAGACTCTATATAATATCATTTTTAAAATTATCTAGATCAATTAATTATCTCAATCAGATTATTTTTAGCTTTTTATTTCTGCAATATGCATTAAAAGCTCCGGTACCGAACACGTGTTCACGGCCTTTTTTTGAAGCGTCTTAATACGCTCGCGGTACCTGAAAAGTTAAAGTAGGTTTGTTTTTCAAAATATAGGTATATCTACATTAGTGTAGTATCACGAATAGATTTACATATTATGTGGTTTATTTAATGCCTCTCGCAAAAGCGACGTCATTTTTTATCACATTTTTATCAACCTTGTATAATTGGAGAACTCTCTTCCAACCCACCTCTCACACTCCATAACATCAAAACTACCACTTTCAGACCAAGTAGAGATCAGGAAAAAATAGCATTTACCAAGTTTCACACCGGGAAGATGCCGATATAAAAATACACGCCCTGTTATCATCTCAAATTAACAGCTAGCATGGCTTTTCCTTTTTTAATGGTATAGGGTAGCGAACGAGCGGTCGAAGCCGTTTTCATGACTACCGACGCCTATAGACATCCGCATAGAAGCTACACAAATGCGCTGCCTCCTTTCTCCTCCCACCTCCATGGGCCACCGGCTACTTACACACCGCACGAAGCGACAGCACAGCTGTCACTTTACGCATATTAGTTCACATTCGACCACACGTAGGGCTTTCCCACGGTGTTTTCTTTCAGCGCAATTCTAACTGCTACTGCTGATTATGGAAAGCAATAATTATTACTTGCCATAATTATAATTAATTTGTGTATAAGCGTCGGGGTTGTTCACCTTCAACATTAATTAAAATGACTACAGCTATAGAAGCCTTGTAAAGGGAACATACTGTGGTTACTTTGTATTATTTCCGAGTCAGTGATCCGTTTCACGCAATTTTTCGACGCGTCAAATGTGGAGACACAAACAATGCTCTTTGGTGAAATTAATGAGTTCATTCAGAAGCAGAGATCAACTACATTATAATAATAATGAATATTAGATGCATTCCGAATTTCGATAGGTAGGAGTGAAATTTATGCTGTTTTTACTGAACTAAAAAAAAATGAAATGTCGCACCGCAATATACGATCAAATCAACGCCCGTCAACAAAAGGGCTATTTTGTATTCATCGAATATTTGTTTGTCACTAGAGATGTTGTTTTTGTAGAGTATTGATTCTTCCAGTCGCCCATAGATATCCGCGCAGAGGCTATAGATTCGTTGCCCTCCATCCTCTTCCCTCGTACATGGGCCACAGGCTACTGACAAACCGCACTGACAGTTGTGCTGTCGCGTAAGCTAGAGGTACCTCCCAGGTCGTACCGGCCCAATTAGACTGCATGCATGCATGCATGCAGCAAGGCACTGCCTCCTACAAATAAGCTGATTTATATGGGTCTGAATGATGAAGAGCTAATGACAACGATAGTTTTTTCGCACATACATTAGTAATTAAAAAATCATAATAACACTATTTGCTTCGACCCGAGGTTCGAACACGGGACCTCGCCATTATAGTTGGTTATACTTATCACTGGACCACGAAGCAGTCAGTAATTAACTATTAAACAGGAAGATTACGTCGCTCCTATGGTACTCAGGAGCTCAGGGGACCCTTATCCTTCAAGGCTATAGGATAAATCCCTTTAAATATTCCTTTAGAGAGCTTTGATCGTAGCTTCCAAACTAATTAAATAATTACTGAGGACAATGGAATGTGACGAAGGGTGATTAAGTATGATGTCACGCAAGCGACGCAGTGAGAACGTTTTATTAGCAATAAAAGTAATTGAATAATAAGGTATGAATCTTGATTCTGTAGCTTTTAATATAACGTTGATAAAAACAAGAGACACCGAATGAAACCACGTTTACTATAAGTACCTACTGTTAATCGGAAACTATTATAAACAAGTTTACGAAAATACTTATTTCAAAGAAAAAAAATGCAAATATGCTTTGTACTGACGGCGAACTTTGCACTGCAGAATGATTTTAGTCAGCCGGCCTTGCGGATAGCTGACGATACAGAGTATACAATGTGAAAAAAAAACTTTCAAAAATTTCTATGGCTAAACTATTGCTCTGATTTTTGTCGTGTTGCCTGAAAATAATATACTAAATATGTGGTTTCATTTAATACCTCTCGGTTTGATCAACCTTGTATAGGAACTAGCTTATTATTATTATTACTTATTATTGGAAAATATGTTAACAATGTGGTCGAATTGTAAAGCCGTTACTTTACTGTATAAGTGCAGTATACTGTGCAGCGTCATCTGCCGGACTTATTTGTGAATCTAAATCATTCTCAAATCTCCTTCAACACACAAAAAATTTCTTCAAAATCGGTCCAGTCGTTTAGTAGGAGTCCAGTGGCACACAAGAATTTATATTCTAACGAAACGAACGACAGTCCATCTTTATAGAAATTATATTATTTAGAATATTATTATATTCTAAATAATATAATTTCTATACTACATATTATTAGAATATTTACGCCACTAAAGTCTATCTTTATAGATAGACTTTAGTTGCGTAAATATTGATGTGCGACTTTTTGTTCTCTACAGCTTTGTGAAAATATCATACCGTAATTACACTTTTGTAAAGCGTATTTACTTATTACAGAGTATTTTTAATCCTCTCGGTCTTCTCGTTTCGCTGGTATAAATAGTATATAAATAGTAACACATAAATTAATAGTAATAAATTCTAAGGAAAAAGCCAAAATAGTTTGTTAATAAGCTTGTTCCTGACTAACTAAACACTTCAATGGTCAGCAAAGGGTGGATGACCTCCAAGGTTTTGCCTTGAGTCCAAGACCTATAATCGTAATTCGTAATTCCACATCGATACGCAGTCCAGTGAAGGGTTATGAATGATCTCCATGTCTAAACAATCTAAGTGACATTTTCACATCTAAAGTAAAGTAACAATAAATAATTAAAATCCTCGCTACTGTGAACAAAATATATCGAAGCCGAGATGGCAGCTGGTAATATAAACAAGTGAAAAGAATAACAAAAGGAACGTAGAGTCTGTATTGGAATAACTCAAACAAGAGACACGTGGATACGACACATAGCTATGAGTTTAATATCTATAAATATCGATTTTTTTTTCAATCATTCAATCATAAGAAGTCAAAGAAAGGGTTATTCAATACTTAGGCTAATAAAACGCGAATTCGAAGCCACGAAACGCGACAGCACAGCTGTCACTTTATGCCGATTTCGCGTAAGCTACTGGTACCTCTCCGGTTGTGTCGCCCCATTCGGCTGCACGCATGCATGCAGCATGGCACTACCTCTTACAAAAGTTGTCTTATAGTAGATACCTACGGGTAATAAATAGTTGACGCCTTTTGCGCCGTGGAAGTGAGAAAGAGAGAGGGAGAGAGAGTTTATGACGAAAAGAAGTGTTTTAAAAAGAGAAAAATAATTAAAAATAACACCGTTGGCCGATGCCTTTCTTTTTTTGAAAACTGTGTATGTGGTTTAGCGCAACGTGCTACGTAGCAGTGGCAAGTGAAGCTGCGTTCTCTCGTAGAACAGTCACGTGTTGCTACGTGAATGTGGTACGAAGTTTACATGCTGTAATTAAATGATAGTGATAGAAAGTGAGCAAGAAGGAGCTTAAAGAAAGTCGCTTGAATTTTTTATAATCTCAAAGCATTTATTGTACTTTTATTACTATCTGCCGGGCTGATTTGTGAATCTAAACCATTCTCAAATCCCCTTCAACACACACAAAAAATTTCGTCACAATCGGTCCAGTCATT
Source organism: Calycopis cecrops (assembly GCA_001625245.1). Taxonomy (NCBI): domain Eukaryota; kingdom Metazoa; phylum Arthropoda; class Insecta; order Lepidoptera; family Lycaenidae; genus Calycopis; species Calycopis cecrops. Next base: position 56,227 of record LUGF01029784.1, read on the forward strand.
TAGGAGCAGTTCAGTGACACACACAAGCACACAAGAAATATATTTAAAGAGATAGTTGTTTTTATTTTTCACTATTTTGAAACGAGACATCAAAAAATCACAATTTTGAAAAGAACATTCACCATTATGTTATTTGTAACTTTTAACATTACAAGATCCTCTCTGGACGTGGGATAGTGTTGGTATATTTAATTTTGTTGTTTATTATTTTGTGTATAAGAAAGCTTTAGAATAGTGCGAACATCATCGTTTAAACACGGATTTCTCATTCTTCTTTTATAAAATAAAACAAAGGAAATGCAGCCAACTCATACTCCAAACGACTACATAGTATAAAACAAAGTCGCTTTCCGCCGTATGTGTGTCTGTATGCTTATATCTTAAAAATTACTGAATCGATTTTTATGTGTTTTATTTTAAATAAATAAAATTATGATAAATAGATAATGTGATGAAGATAAAGTTTTATATGTATAATAACTCCATTTTTGAAGTCCGAAATCCACGCGGGCACGGTGAATAAATCTTCCTCCGATCGCTTAAACAAATGCGGAAAGCACGGTCTTAATGGGATGACGTTAAAAATAAAACGGACAAAAATCCTATAAGTTTATTTAAAAAATATTTAGATGAAAAAGTGCATAAAGAATTTTGAAGAAATTTACGAGCTTTCTTTTGATAAAAGGAAACTTTACCTGCAATACACCGTTTCCGTTATACGAGAGAAAACACAACGTTTTTTTGCAAATATAAAATTATATATTAATATCAACGCAGATCGAGAATTTTTTAACATCGAATTTATATTAAGTACAAGATATTGCCAAGTTCCAACAAAACAACGTCTATTGACAAACAAAAATTCGATGAATACAAAATAACCCTTTTGTTGTGGTCAGGCGTTGATTTGATCGTGTTTTGCGGTGTGACCTTTCAATTTCAGGGGACAGCGAGGCGACCACTGCGACAAACTTAGATGTTGAACAGTGTAAGAGAGATTTCTGTTTTGTGTTAATTTAATGGCCCCCTATTAAGTGCTCAAAGTGACGTTTGACTTGTTCCTGGCTAAACATGAATAATATCCTCCTCTAGTCGATTTCGGCCACGGCGGCCGTCTCTATAGAGACGAGCCAGATGCGTAGGATATATTATAGTGCACAAGTGTGCGCGCAGACACAAGTGCACTCTCTATTCCCTCACTCTCATATTCCGATAGGACGGCAATCCGACACGACCGGCGAGATATCAGGCGCAGGACCGACGGCTTAACGTGCTCTCCGAGGCACGGGGGTATAAACACCGCCAACTTCCTGACTACGGACTGTTATTAGAAATTGAAAAATCCCAATAACAATTTTTGGTCCGACCCAGGATTCGAACCCAGGACCTCACGTCTGTGGTTGGACACGCTTACCACTAGACCACGAGGCAGGTAGGCAGCAGAGCAAAAGTAAACATTATAACAGCAATGACAAGTACGATATATTTTTGCATTACATGCTGTGGTACAATTACAGGCGTTAGGCAGGGAGAGGATTATGAGTTCGTGCCAGCCAAGATGCTTTAAGCAACTTTTAGATTTTTTTTATGATATAAGGGGGGTAATGAACAGTCGGAGTCATTTTCATGTCAACCGGCACGTATAGTCGTCCGCACAAAGGCAGTACAGATGCCTCCTTTCTCCTCCCTCTCCATGGGCCACCGGCTACTTACACACTGTATGGTACGCAGTAAGCGAGAGGTACCTCCCCGGTAGTGCCAGCGCAATTCGGCTGTTGCATGCAGTGTGGCCTTTTTTATAGCAAATTAAAATAGTTTTAAGTTTTTACATCTAGTTACCTATGGCTGTCTGTTTTTTATGGTAGAAGGAGCAATCTGTGCCATTTTATGGCTACTGGTAGCTACTAAACATCCAACATATTTCCATGATCTAATGGAGCGCCGGAAACTCATAAACTGCACGCAACACTTATTTCGTGGCGGATCATATTCGGAATATCTTATCCAGGCAGCTCGTCCTTAAATAGACAAATGTGACAGCAAGTTTGGCGCTCTTTGGGGGAGGCCTATGTCCAGCAGTGGATGTCTTCCGGCTGATGATAATGATGATGATGACGATGATGATGATGATAATGATCATGGACGCAATCCTCTTCCGTAGGACGGCATTAAACCCATCCGTGTCGGTTTCGGCAAACATTCCTGATGCGCTACAGTAACGTGGGAGCCCCAACAACATCCTGAATGTATTATTATATTGAATTCTGAGGGCATTAAATGCCTTTTGCGTATATCGAACTCACAGAGTGCAAGTTATGCTGACGTTTTTTGTGCCACTTGTGAGTTAGTCCAACAGAAGGCAGGGAAGGTACCACATCTGCATAACAATTTTTCGATGTCGGTAATCAACAAAACAACAACGTAAAAGTTATGATTATGGACTCTGTGACTTTTTAATGTGTCTCCGTCTAATCATTTGTTTTATTTCAATAAAAAAAACAGCATAAATTTCCCTCCTACGTATCAATATATATTATAATGTAGTTGATCTCTGCTTCTGAATGAACTCATTAATATAACCGAAGAGCATTGTTCGTGTCTCCACATTTAACGCGCCGAAAAATTGTGTGAAACGGATCACTGACTTGGAAATATCACACAGAGAAACCGCAGTATGTTACCTTTACATAATATTTGTAGTAATTTTAATTGATATTGAAGGTGAACAACCCCGACGCTTATACACTAATTAATTGTTAACATCATCTACAGCAGCTAGAATAGCGGTGAAGGGAAATATCATAAGAAAACTGGAAGAAGAATTCAAATTAATATTAGATTGAGTTGGTTTAAGTTCATGGTTGCTGAGGTTATTAGTAAGAAGCAGTAGCTAGAAGATATTCAGCAGGGGTGCTGGACATCCCACCCGAAGATGCTGTCACCTTGTCGTGGTGGGGGGCTTGCGTGCCGCTGTAGGGCTAATCATGCTAGGCGGGCTTGGGGGGAGAGGCCAGACTTAGAGCAGCTCAGCTGAGGAGTCATCCTCCTATGAATCAGCAGACGGCGGCGTTGGGATGACAGGTGGGATCGATTACGGGCAATTTGGTGATGGTGAAGATGGCGACTTTTGGTGGTATAACTATTACAAATGATAGACGATAGCATTGTCGGAAAAATCTGGACATGAATAACGTGATACAGGTTCTCCTCTTCTTTAAATCACAATAAACACATTTGATTGAAATGTAATCTATATTATCCTACTTATATTATAAATGTAAAAGTCTGTATGTTTGTTTGTTAGTTTGCGCCCTTCACGCAAAAACTGCTGAACCGATTTTCATGAAATTCGGCACACACATACAGGGTAATTTGTATTAACACATACGATACGAACACCTAGTAATCTATAATACCTTAAAAAACCGGCCCAGTGCGAGTCGGACTCGCGCACGAAGGGTTCCGTACCATTATCGACGAAAACGGGAGCTTATCTTTTGTATGGGAGCAAAAAAATCACGTTTATTGTATGGGGGCCCCTTAAATATTCATATAATTTAATTTTTTAGTATTTGTCGTTATAGCGGCACCAGAAATACACCATCTGTGAAAATTTCAACTGTCTAACTATCATAGTTCATGAGATACAGCCTGGTGACAGACGGACGGACGGACGGACGGACGGACGGACATCGGAGCCTTAGTAATAGGGTCCCGTTTTTACCCTTTGGGTACGGAACCCTAAAAAGTAGGTTTAATCCTGAAAAATTACCGATTTTAACGAGCGTTTGCCTTTGAAATATGGCGTGCATCGGTGGGCGCGTGCGATATGAGAGTGTTCCGCGGGTTTGTGAGCTGACGATGATAAACGAGTGACGCCCGCTCGTGTCGCTGATAAGCCAATTACCATAAAACGTTGTTTTTTTATAGCACAGGTGGCAAACGAGCAGTTTGAGTATTTTAAAGACTACTTACGCAAATAAACATTCGCATAGAGGCTACACAGCACTGCCCTCCTTCCTCCTCTGTGGGCCACCGAAAACTAGCACAGCGCACGTAACGGGACACCACATGAGCTAGAGGTACCTCTCCAGAAGACAAAACTTGGCAGCTAGCATGACACTAGGTATACAAATATATACAATTACATACAGATTGCAGAGTCTGTTGTCATAGCAACACGTCATGTTACTTGGCGGAACTGCCAAACATATTCCCCCGACATCCCCCCTCTACATCCTCTGTTCTTGTCCATATGAAATATTCGAGAGTATAAATCGAGAAGTCTTTCTACAAGCAAATAATATTGCGTATTCTGTTATATAAGCCTCGGGGTGTATGAGATATGACGAGATTAAAGGGTAAGAAATCTAAGGTTTGCGGAGAATCAACTTTTACCGTTTAGAAAATTCTAAACATTTATTTCTTTATTTGATTTATTTTCCACGTAAACAATTATTATAAACATACATATATTAACAAATACACGACGTACTAGCCTTGCCTAACTACTTCTTGGAGTTTCTTCATCATTATTAGTATTTATATATAAAAACTAGCTTCACCCTGTGGTTTTACCCGCGTAAGTTTCGACCCCGTTGAAATATCGTAGTGAAAAATAGATGTTGGCAGATTCTCTGCAATGACAACAGGGTCATGGCAGGGTCAGGTCAGGCTCGTAGATCCGGGGCCCTGATTATAGCAAGTGAGGGCATACAAAGGATATATCGGTTCGCTAATGGACATAAAATGGAATATATGACCCTGTTGCTCGTAGATCCGGGGCCCTGATTATAGCGAGGGAAGGCATCCAAAGGATATATCGGTTCGCTAATGGACATAGGCCTGTTTTAATGAAAGGCAAGGTGACCAATATCCTGCTTCTCACATCAATCTTGGATTCAGTTGTTCAACATTTATTAGTATAGCTATGCTACGAGTGAGCGTAGGCGTTCTATAAGTAGCATAGCTATGCTACGAGTGAACGTAGACGTTCTACAAGTAGCATAGCTATGCTACGAGTGAGCGTACACGTTCTACAAGTAGAAAAGCTATGCTACGAGTGAGCGTACACGTTCTACAAGTGGCATAGCTATGCTACTTTGTAGAACGTGTACGCTCACTCGTATAAGGAAATGATTTTATTCTTGTGATGATGATGATGATAAGGGAAAATTTGCTTTTGTGTGAAACAGTAATAAAAATCTACAAATGCTGTTAGGGCATGAGCACATGACGCGTTGTGGTGCCGCACCGCAAAGATTTCGAAAGATCAGCGTGCACACGAGCGGTGCGGCGCCGCAGCGTTGTTACGCAGCAGCGGCGACGCAACGGCGCCACGCGCTCTTCGGCTATCAGCGTAGGTTAGTGTGGCCTAGCTATCGATAGTTTCGCTACCGATAGTTGATCTTGAGAACTAGTAACAATATTGACAGTGCTATCAATACTATCGACGTTATCGATACTATCAATATCACAAATTAACCAATACTTTTGATTGGAATCAATAATATTGATTAATTATTAACACCATCATGTCGGTAGTCATAAAAATGGCTCCGACTGCTCGTTTGCGCCCCTTATACCATAAAAAAACAGTGACATATATACGAAATTTAATAAACTAAATAAACGTTGTTTATTTTGCTAATTTACATACTTATAGTAAAACAAGAACAATCATTCACATTGGGTATTGCAAAATTGGTCCCAAACTCGGCATCTGCTAACATATACTTATGTAAGACCAGTCTTCTGCTTGGGCCATGGGATTGAACACGCAAACAGCATTCTCGCATTTATAATATTAACAGTACGAAGTAGGAAAAACACAACCATGTCTTCAAATACTTATAAAAGCAGTGCTTGCTCTGAGAGTAATTCAAAGTAAAACTAGTACGGAATTTGGAGGAACAAAATAATAAATGATATAATTGAATATATAGAAAAAAGCACGGTATCTAATAATACCAATTCCCAAGTTAAGTAAAATAAGTTTGTTTTACTTTTGTTACGCTTTCACGTCAAAACTACTTAACCAATCATAATCAAACTTTGTACACATTATTCTTAGAGATATTAGAAAGGACATAGGATACTTATTATTAAAAAAAAAATGTTTTAGAAGAGTCAAAAAGTTATTGTGGCAGATATTGAAATTCTATTGTAGTTCTATTTGATTCTAATGAAATAAAAAAAATACACCGCAGATAAAATCTATTAAAGAAACCTGTTAAGTTTAGTGTTAATAAAATTTTAGGAAAAAAAAAACAATAGAATCTCATAAATCTTTGGGCTTAAAATGAAAGATTGGGCAAAACATTTTTAGTAAACTAGCTTTAACAGCGGGGGATGAGGGCGTAAATAATTAAAAAAAAAAACTAATAGTCGCGCCATCTGTGGGTCATTTAATAATAATAACGTTAGCCAAGTAAGTACCGTAAGGACTTGTATTACGGGTACAAGACAAAGGAAATATTTTCAACATGTTCTATAAATTTAGGAAGTTTTATAGAAGTACTTAAGATTTTTATTATAAAAATACATATAATACATAGATAATAATAATAAACATCCACCAATTCAGAATTTGATTTTGAAAATTGCGCGATTCGAACCCCGCAACATAGTCCGCTTATCCGCGCTCTGCACCACCGTGCCAGCCGGTCATTCAAAGGTTAAAACTATTTTCCGATGCAAAATAAAGATAACATTTTATCGCCCACGTAAATTCCTCCTACTATCTTGTTTGTGTTGATGTTGTCTACGAAACGTAGATTTTATTTTAAATTTATTTATCTGTAAATATCTCTTTATCTAATATATAAAATGCTCGTGTCACGGAGTGCGTGGTTGAACTCCTTTAAAACGGCTGAACCGATCCTGTTTGTGCATATCGAGTAGGTCTGAGAATGGGCCAACATCTATGTTTGATCCAGACATTCCCACGGAAACGAAACCTACAAGGGTGAAACCGCGGAACGCAGCTAGTATTAAATAATATTTATTTAAAGTTTTATTCTCTAACAGTTTTGTTTGTATTAAACGTAGTCCCACACTACACGGAACACACGTCTCTTTCGTAACAAAAGGTAGTGTCATGCTACATTTCATCTAAATAAATCGGCAGCACCAGGAGGTACCTCTTGATATTATGTCTCCTCCTCTTTGTAACCTCTTTATAACTCCACCAAGTGACAATTTTGCTGCATAGTCTTTTGTGCGATTTGTGAGTTTCGAGAACCCATTGGAAGAAAGAAATAAAGAACAACAAGTAATAAAGACAATACGCTTGCGCAAATAAAATACCACCACAGTATAAGGCGGCAAACGAGCAGTAGGATGAGCTCGTTAGCCCCTTCCGGTAAGTGTAAAAATGTTATGCAAGCGGTCGCAAAATTGTATCTATCTATCCCTATGATAAAAATCTTCAATATATCAAAAATACTTAAATTTGTAAAAAAATATTAAATCTATTTCCATTATCTAATACTCTTAACACAATATCTGAGGGTACTTAGCATGGAGCTAGCATGGCATGGTAGCAAGTCCACAATATACTCAAATTCGGTCTAAAAATTTATTCATCATAGGATCTATCCTACTAATATTAAAAATGTGAATATGAGTTTGTTTGTTACGCTGTCACGCCAAAACTACTCAACCATCATGAAACTTTATACACATATTCCTAGAGGTATTAGAAACGACATAGGACTCTTTTTATTAAATAATTTTTTTTTGATGGGTCAAAAAAATTATTCCGGTAGATATTGGAATTCTATTGCAGTTCTATTTGAATGTAACGTTCATTAAAGCTAATTAATTATGCGACGCTGGTGAAACCGCGGGGCACAGCTAGTATTTTAATAAAAGTCAAAGACACCATCACTTATATTAATCCGACGGTAGCCTACAAAAAATCTAGCGTGACATTATTATTCACTAAACTTCCCCATGTCCTTTAGTAGAAGAAAATTACAAAGCAGCCGTAAGCTAAGATGTCCTTAATAAAGAGAGCACGTAGAAAGGCTCTTTGATCTTATAAGAACAGTAATTTTATTATCTGTAGACGCTCGCGTGTCAAACTGAACACTCACTCCTTAGTCCTAACACTCTTAAACAATTATGTAGATATAAAGCGTTCAAAAAATTTCACACACAAAAAGTTGTCTGGAAGAAATTGCTCCATAAGCAATAAGATCACCTTTTGTGTGCATAAAATGTGTCTTACACTTACTTAGTAATATTTTATTATTTGTATATTAGATTTGTACACAAAAAAATATTGCTTTCATTAATTTAATTAATATTTGATTTCAATAAAATCCACTGAAAGGGAAAAGTAAATCTTTGAGACATTCCTAAGCCGAAGTATTAAGAATTTTGACCTGTCCGATAAAAATTATACATAAGAACAAATATTTTGTCTGGCTCTTTAAAATTCACGTTTCACGTAGTATGTAAGAAAAGGCTCTGTCGAGCCGAGCCGATTGAATTGCAATACGGCTATTGTTTTTATATACAATGTATACTACAATGTATTCTATATTATAAGATATAAGACGAAATTTATTTTAATGTCAAGTATTTTTTAATCGGCATTGGTTCACCACGCGTTTTCGTTTTCCTACTCACACAGTGGCAACTACTATAAGCTCTAGATAAAATATTTGCAGGAAGCCTGAGGGAAATGCTAAAACTGTTTACTTAAACAAATTGCCAGAAAAGATAGCTGCCAGATATCTACTTCTATGCATAAACACACTATCATAAACTCCTCTTTTCACGGTATTACTGAGTATAACAGTCAATTAATCACTATAGGATATCGATAACCCATTAAAAACCCATTAACATTACCCACGTACTTATATGACATTCCTTTATTCATACAGCGCTTTAAGCTGCGAAATTTCGCGAATCTCAGTGTCCCACGACCCATCGCCGCGAGAAAGCGCTTTCCGGGCCGAGCACAAGTTTCGCTGACGGGAATATTAAAAGACTTACAGTGTGGTTACAATGTGATGTCACTCTGGATTTTTGTGATGCGATTTTATTTTTAAAACTTTTGAAAACTTTTAAGGGTAAGTGTGTTTACTGTAAAATAGTTTCTTTTTTTATGTTAAATGTATAATTTCACGATCAATCATTTATTTAAGAATTCATGTACGCAAAATAAAACAATCATTAGAAATTTGCAATGTTAATGCTGTTACATAGAACCCACTTATTTTATAATGTACTTTATTTAACATTAATAAATATTTTAATATAACATATTAACTTCTTTACTTATCAATAATAATATATTAATATAATATATTTATTAGTGTTAAAAATAAGGGACAAAAGTGAATTTAGTGATGTGATGTTTATATAAAGAAAAGTATCGAAGTTTTGAGTTTTTTTTATAGCAAAAATAGTTTGTTTTTAAGTAGTATGTATAATTTTTTACGTTGTTTATATTACAATATTTTTATAAAAGTAAACTTTAAAATAACAATCGCTGTTCTATATAAAACTATTGAGTCAGAATTAATAACGGCTATACAATGTACAGTGTATACTAAAGATGTTACGTTTTTCATTAAATCGTTCTGTCTCGGTAATGTAAATATACCGAAATAACGTATATATTCTCGAAACTATTGAATAGATCCAATGTTCCAATACTCGCCGTATCGTCTGTATTTACCAATGGAAGCTCGAAAATGTAGTAATCTCGAAATCATGGAAGTTTGTAAATATTATATTACAAATACATTACTACTTGTGCACCGTGGTTTCACTAGCGTAAAGCATTTATTTTTGCTTCTTTTCAGCATAAAAGCTATTGTGTTATTGTAGATTGTAATCTATATCTTTTTTTCTATTTTATCTAAAATCCGTTAAATAATGTATTTTATTAATAGGGGCAAACGAGCAGATAGTAGATGACTTCCGCCGCCCATAGACATCCACAAAACCCGACGCTCTGCAGGCGCGTCGCCGGCCTTTAAAATAGGAGTGAGTTCTTACTTCTTATCTTGAAGAACCTCAGGTCGTATGGGTTCGGAAATACCGACTGTGGCAGCAGATTCCACAATGGTAAATAATAGTAACAAACCTACATCCACACTTATACACTTTCGCTTTATAATATTACCAGCTGTCCCAAAGATCGTCGTGTAATATTTGATCAATATGTTGTCATGGCAACGTGAAATTTTAAAAAATGCGTCTTATCCCTACTAATATTATAAATGTTAATGACATTTTGTTTTTACTCCAAAACTTCTCAATCGATCATCAAGCAACTTTGTAGTCCTTTTCATACAAGTAGTAGAAAGAATATAGAATATTTTTATTAAAAATATATTGCAAACGCAAGCGAAGCCACGGTAAAAGCTAGTACAAAGTTTAGTAAGAGGTAGTGCCACACTGCATGCTTGCATGTAGTCTATTTGGGCTGGCACGACCGGGGAGGTACCTCACGCTTATACGAAACCGGCGTAAAGTGAAAGCTGTGCTGTCGAGTTTTGTGCTGCGCGGTGTGGTGACGGTGGCCTATGGAGGGAGGAAGAGGAGGACGGTGGGCGACGCATCTGTATAGCCTCTATGCGGATTTTTTATTTATTTATAGCATAAAAATGGGCCACCGGCTACTCACAAACCGCACGAAACGTGACAGCGACGCTGTCACTTTACGCCGGTATCAAGTGAGCGAGAGGTATTTCCCTGGTCGTGCCGGCCCAATTCCGTTGCATAGGAGGATGTAGTGTCATGTATCATGAATGGCACTACCTCCTCCTATGCAGCATGGCACTACCTCTTCCTAAAAGAAGCGGATGTCTATGGGTGTCGGTAGTCAAGAAAATGGCTCCGACTCCTCGTTTGCCTCCTTAAGCTATAAAAACATCTATAAATACAAATATCTAGAGTACATGTATACAAAACTTGGGTCACGATATATTTTGTAATCTCCTCCGAAAGCTCTCGATTGATGTATATGAAATGTTTTCTTACAACATATAACATTTCATCCCGATATTCCCACGGAACGAAACTTACGCGACTGGAAAGCTTAACTCTTATTTATATAGAGCTTTCATGAAAACTTTCTTAAGCTCGTCATACCAGTCCCGGGTTTTGTGCCTTTTACGAAATATATTTTTGTATTATCGACCCAGGGTGGGATTGAATGGTGACTTCCGATGTAGAGAAGCAAACTCGTGACCAAGCTCTTGTGAATCTGGTGCCCCGGGTATATTGGTAACAGCACATTCTCAGCTATTACTCCCGCAATGTTACAAAAACATTTTATTTGTAATTGGCGAGTAACGTAATCTCTTCCAATGTTTGCCGTTTAGAAAACTTTATAGGAGAAATGTAGTATGTATATAGTAGCGTATGCCCAATTTTAACCATTTTGGCCTAAAGGCGCACTATGTTTCTTTTATTGTTTAGTCTCCAAGTTATTGCGTGTCTTTTGTGTTGTGCTCAAATAATTGTTTTCTTTCTTTCTTTCTACTTTCTTCCCTTATGAAACTATCTATTATTTATCACCTCTGTCATAAGTCACTGGACAGAACCAAAAATTCATAATTTTATAAGAAAGAGATACCTACTAAAATCGGGGGGTAGAAATAGATTTAACGTCTATCCCGACAAAGCTCTTTTAAAATTCAAATAAACTACTAGTACATTCAAAAGTACTGTAGTGTAGTGAGTGGAAACTCCATGCTTGTAATGAGTGAAAACTCCATACTTGAAATGTTTTTAATAAAGAAAATAATTTGAATTTGATATTAAGAACAATTTGATAATTTTCCTCTTTGACAGAATAAAAATTATTTTGGATCAGAATGAATTATGCGACGAAATGAAATGGACGTGGATAGAAAATATATTATCTTAGCTAGGGATATATTTCATATAATCAAAAATGTATGCATGCCACAAGATAAAATAAAAGAATATACATTTAAACAAAATTTATCCGAGTCTTTTTATTAAGTATCACCCAGATGGGAAAGTATTAGCTAGGTCAGTAATTGCCGCAAAGAGGAGCTACGCCAGAACAGAGAGCGCCATTACAGTACATAAGACAGCAGAAGTAATAAGAATCTTCGTAAGAGGTAGTGCCGCGCTGTATGCTTGCATGCAGCCTAATTGGGCCGGCACGACCAGGGAGGTAGCTCTCGCTTAGACGAGACAGGCGTAGTGACAGCTGCGCTGTCGCGTTTCGTGCGCTGTGTAAGTAGCCTGTGGCCCATGTAGGTGGAAGGAGAAAGGAGGCAGCGCATCTATATAGCAGATGTCTATGGACGTCGGTAGTCATGAAAATGGCTCTAACTGCTCGTTTCTCCCCATATACCATATAAAAAGTAATAGAAGCAGGTGTTTATTTTTAATATTTGAATGTGAAGATAAAACACAGTTGTTTATGACGGTTCCGAGCGCTAGTCTGATTAATGGATTTTGTGTTTACATTCGCGCCTTACTCTGAATGTCGTTAACATTTTTGCACAGCTCTTTGGTGTACATCATCTGTAATTTACTGAAAGTCATTTGTCTGTCTGTTTATAGTTATATTAATACTTAAGCATAAACGTTCCATATCTCAAATTGTACGAATGAGAATTTGAAATTCATTAGATTATTTAGATAAGTAGCAGGTACAGTTAATATTTTTATATTATTTGCATTAGAATTACTTATATATTTACTTATCAGCTATTATGTTCACTGTAAGGTAAATTTTTCTCTCTCTTCTCTTTCACCTTTTTTTCACATTTTTTTTATATAATACGTATGATACATAGAAGCCCGGATGGCCCCTAGACCTATGTCGGACTCTACACTTAGCGTCTAAACTCCTGCCTTCAGCCGCTATAACTGGAGGGTCCAGGATCTGCAAGCAACAGGATCCCTCCAGCGACAGGCTGGCCTCGGCGAAGATTCAGAGCGACCGGTGGATTCTCTCTCAGCTGAGCTGCTCTTAGTCTGGCCTCTCCTCTCAGGCCTATCCGGTATAGGTAACCCTGTCCGATATAGCCTTGGAGATCACAGAGCAAACTCGCTCACTACGACAAGGTGGGGCAGCATCTTCGGGAAGTAGTTTCGGAGACTATTTGATACAAACAAACAAAAAACAGATCTCCTAAACATCCATGACCTGGGCGGGACTCGAATCTGCACTCGTTAGTAACGCGCGCATCATTCCTGCTCATTTTACCACTACACCAATCACTTAATAATAAAAAATGAGCTTTTGAATTCATAAGATTCCTCAATCAAATCTATAGAGAAATTATGCCTTTTCAAAAGTAATATAACCTTACAACTCTCTGGGCGGAAGAAATTATTACATTGATTGGTTTCCTAACAACTTGCTTTAGCAATTTTCTTTTCCGACTCTCTGATTACTTATTAAGTAGTGAGTTACTTTTTATTTTATAAATATTATCGCGATTTCGTTCGTCTTTGAATTTCTCGTTATATTTCAGAGATTCTCTTTAAAGCGATTGCTATTAAATATAATCAATGGTGTTTGTTATTCTACCACGCAAAAATTGAAAACTGATGATAAACAAACATAAACCTAAAACCTATAAGTTTACGCATATCGGGTATCCTTACGGTACTGTATACCACAGTCCTAGACTAAAGAGACGTGTAAAAGCCCACAGATATTATACATATTTACCACTCAACTAACTAGGTAGTCAATAATAGATATTATAAATAATGTATATTTCAAATACAGTTTGGACTTTGCAGTAATACAAATACATCACTGTCTTTCGTTGGTACCTGCGATATTTCAATCACTGCGTCATCAATTCGCTCCAGGTTTAGCGTATTTATTTAAACACTAACAGTACTAACGCACGTAGTACGTTTACAAGTAACAGTAAATAACACAAAATATTTCCGCGATAACAGATATTAGCAGGACGTAGGTATTGTAGCAGTAAGGCGGATCACACGCGGCACGCGGTTGGCGGTGAGGCGGATCTCAAGTTACATTGGGCTCTATGAAATCCGTTGATACCTAACACATGTACACCGCCAGACCGCTCGGTCGAGCGGCGCTCTCG
>LUGF01029784.1:79566-103368 GCA_001625245.1 Calycopis cecrops
TATAACACGGGTATTAAAACACTCGTGAGGTACTATTTTGACACTCGTGTTTTCATACCCTTCGTTATACGACAGTTGCATAAGCTACTATTAAGTTTATTTTTAAAATATTTATTAATTTAGTCGAGAGTAAGTCCGCATTTACGCCACACCAGTGTGCTGCATATTTTCGCGCAGCGTCACTTTCCATCTGGTGAAATTACAGTGAATCGTTTATAAAAAAAGCAAATAGCTGTGTTGAAAGCGAGACCGCACGGTACGAAATAACTTAAAAAAGAAAAATCATTTAAAAGTTATGTAGAAATTAGTAGCTACAACAAAATTGTTGTCTTTGATGCCTAATACTTAAAGCGAACTGGTATTTTCAAAATAACTTCGTGTATACTCGTAATAATTGTCTCTGATAGCTTGGAAACCTTTTGAAGTTTTAATTCTCGTCAATTTCAATGTTAACAAAAGTACAACAAGGTGGATGTTCCTGGGGATACGAGAAATGTTCCGGAGTTTACAATGAATAAAAGTCTTTGTGATACGACTTTTAAAGATGGGCTCACAAAAACATTTCCTTCTGAAATTATCCGAAGGGCTGAATTACGTAAGCTTGTGTCTTATTGCAAAGCTGTCATGATTCAGTTAGAAAGATATTCAAAGCGACTCGAGTTCGATCCCAGCCCTTGCACCTGTAACTTGGAGTTTACTTCATAAGACACGATGTAAGTCGCGCAAAACTAAAACAAAAAGGAGTGTTCAAATTCTTGCATAGTTAGTCTCTTGGACACTTTTCACTTGATGGCATGTTCGTTAGGTTAGAGGGAATTTCTTTTTTTAATTTTCGGTTTTTTTTCTTTTGTTTATTCATTTTTTTTTCATTGCGACATGTCGCAAAACGTTCTAGAGACAAGTGTGTTGATATCTCGCGACATGTCTCTAGAGACATATACCCCTGACAAATACGAGGGAACATAATATACTATTATTAGGTACTCGAGATATTATGTCGCGGGTTTAA
The DNA here is from genome assembly GCA_001625245.1 of Calycopis cecrops. Lineage (NCBI taxonomy): Eukaryota > Metazoa > Arthropoda > Insecta > Lepidoptera > Lycaenidae > Calycopis > Calycopis cecrops. The sequence goes on from LUGF01029784.1 coordinate 80,576, forward strand.
ATTATTTATTAACAAAATTATAGGTTTGTTGCAGTATTGTTAAATAATGACCTATATATAGTTAGCTTTGTTATTTGTTTGCTGTGTAAGCTTCAGAAGGAAGGAGGGCAACGCATCTGTATAATCACCATACACGCATGTTAAACGGCGTGGGTAGTATACTCAATAGGCTTCTGCTGCTCGTTTGGCCCCTCTACCATAGAAACAAATATTACATTTTTATGCTTCCCTGATACTCCATATTATCATATCTTATTAATATTATAAATTCGAAAGTTTGTATGTTTGTTTGTTTGTTTGTTTGTTTGTGCAGAACCGATTTTCATGAAATTTGACACACACATAGAAGGCAACTTAGATTAACACATTGGATAGTTTTTATCCCGAGAAAATGTTCCTAGGGGATGCCATGGTATGATTTTTCAGGATATCGAAATTAACGCGGGTGAAACCGCGGGCGCATTATATATAATAATTAATTTATTAATTTAGTCTCAATAATTAATTTGTTGTAATAATTAAACAAATATAATAATACTATATTATAATAATAATTAATCGTAATTCAATCAAAGCGTTGATCCGATTACCCAATTATACCCACGTACTAGGTAATTATACTGAGAAATCGAAACTCGATTCCGCTCAAGACAGCTTCTTCGTAGTAACTTATTACCTAATCAAAAGAAATTGTCTAAGAAAGTAGGGCAACATTATAATATGTTATCTAAAGCTAAGAAACTAATTATTATGTTTTCCATTATATGTGCTAAGAAAGAGAGAGGTACGTACCTATTTGTAAAAGTAGCATACACAATAGTCATGATCATCTACTTTTGTCAGTCAACTGCTAAATAGTATTGGAGTCTGGACTTTCATTGAAATATTGTATTTATTTTGATAAAAGTAATTTTATTTAGTGACTAGCTGCGCCCCGCGGTTTCACCCGCGCAACTTTCGATCCCGTGGGAATATCGGGATGAAAAATAGATATCGACCGATTCTCAGACCTACTTAATGTGCTCACAAAATTTCATGAGAATCGGTCAAGCCGTTTCGGAGAAGTACGGGAACGAACATTGTGACACGACAATTTTATATAAGTACTAGCTGCGCCCCGCGGTTTCACCCGCGTAACTTTCGATCCCGTGGGAATATCGGGATGAAAAATAGATGTTGACCGATTCTCAGACCTACTCAATATGCTCACAAAATTTCATGAGAATCGGTCGAGCCGTTTCGGAGGAGTAAGGCAACGAAAACTGTGACACGAGAATTTTATATATTAGATATGATTATAATAAAACATTTTTACAGATAAAATACATGTTAGATACAAATGAAACGGTTTTTTTATATTACTGATTACATATCGTCACCATCATCAGCCGGAGCACGTCCACTGGACACAGGCCTCCCGCATGGAGCGCCAGAGGTCACTTGCATTCCAATCATCATGCACATGAAATATTTCATGCGAACTTCTATAAATATACTAGCTGCGCCCCGCGGTTTCACTCGTGTAACTTTCGATCCCGTGGGAATTTCGGGATGAAAAATAGATGTTAGCCGATTCTCAGACCTACTCAATATAAATTTCATGAGAATCGGTCAAGCGGTTTCGGAGGAGTATGGCAACGAAAACTGTGACACGAGAATTTTATATATTAGATTGATACACTAGTCTCTAAAAAATATTATTTTGAACACAAATGCGTAAAAAAGGACTTTCCGAATATATGCCCTGCATATAAGACATGCCATTGATGAATCGTAGTTCAAGAATGCGTTTTACACAAAAGTGAATTTTAGTACTTTATTCTTCCTAATTTAAATGCAGCCATTCAAATCGATGCAATAACTTTTGTATAAGTTTTCCAGACTGTGTAATAATATATTACGTAAGTATTTAATAGCACTCTCTCTCGAAATATTTTCTCTTAGTAATTATTTTGTAATTAATTAATAAGCCCATGGAGGTGGGAGGAGAAAGGACGGCAGCACCTATGGGCGTCGGTGGTGATGAAAATGGCTTCGACTGGTCGTTTGCCCCCTCCTCCCCTATACCATAAAAAATTATGTTAAATCCTTGCTCTTGGTACGTAAGGAAAAAGGAGGGACGCGCATCTGTAGGTATAGCTTCTATGCGGATGCCTATGGGCGTGGGTGGTCGTGAAAATGGCTCCGACTGCTCGTTTGCCCCCTATACCACAAAAAAGGAATTTGTTTAAATTTGAAAGACAAACAAATTGGAGCTGCTGTGATCGAGCCAAAAGCTCGTGCATGATTGCCGATATGCGTGTTTTGGAATACGGAGGGTCCCTGGCACGCATTTAAGAGCTGTCTAATAATCACGCAGCTTCTATGCTGTACCTTTAAAACCAATGCTGATTCGTTTAGCAATTAAAATCGTCGTCTTTATCATAGACGTCAATTTAGATGTATAAACAAAATAGCACATACATCGATACCTTCACCGATGAACACAACGACCTTGTCCTCTAGCTAATGGCCGCATCGCTTAAGATGATAACATATATTTTTTCGTATCCACTATTAGTAATTAACTACTTCGAAAGACATTAAGTCGCATCTTGTACACTTACAATGTGTTTAAAAGGAAACGTAGTAATAACATTTTAGTTAATTTAGTTTTCTCTCTTCTAAGCTGATTTGTATCGTCAAAGATACATATTTACTAGTAGTAAACACTTTTCTGATCCGAAGTGGAACGACACATTTTCTGATAAAAAGAAAACAATTATTTCTATAAAAGAAACTTAAAAAGGGAAAACCTATCTCACGGATAAATAGGATTGGTTTTACCTCAAACATCGTATCCGTATCATTTGCAAAGTGGTACACAAAAAGGTCCAAGGGACCCTCCGCCGATGACGTCATAAGTGTACAGCATCTTGTTCTATCGCGAACCTCTCGTAGCGGTGTTCCACAAACACTTTTTATCTGCTCTTATATTTTGTGAGTGGCGAAAAAACCTGTGACTACGATAAGAAAAACAAAACAATTACGTTTTTAGGGTTCCGTACCCAAAGGGTAAAAACGGGACCCTAGTGTCCCGTTAGATAGTGTAGATGTCCGTCCGTCCGTCTCTCACCAGGCTGTATCTCATGAACTATGACAGTTAGACTGTGAGTTTCACAGATGGTGTATTTCTGTTGCCGCTATAACAACAAATACTAAAAAATTAAATAATATGAATATTTAAGCAAAAAAATCACGTTTATTGTATGGGGGCCCCATACAATAAACGTGATTTTTTTGCTCGTTTTTGCACGATGTTGACAACGGCAACAGGTAGACACTTGAAATATTCACAGAATATTAAGTTTTAAGTTATATATTGTATTTAAAAAACATTAATTCAATTAAAATATAACAATTATTTAAGAGGGGCTCCCATATAACAAACGTGATTTTTTCGAATTTTTTCGTCTTATTATACAGTGTAGTAGTAGTGTAAGTAGATAATGGTACGGAACCCTTCGTGCGCGAGTCCGACTTGCACTTGGCCGGTTTTAATTATTAGTCTGGTGACCTCATAACTTATTGACATGAAGTGAAGGACCAATGTCTCTTAAAGTTCTCAACGGTTTTATAGTTATCGTTCATTAATTTCTTCAGCAAGGAAATGTTCGTAGAACTTGCGAGTTGAATTTTAACGACGGCGACTTGTTTGAACAAAAATAAAGTTTGTGTGGTCTGAAACATTTGATCTTGTTATGAAAACTTGTTAGTGTTCTGATGACACCCATGAAGACGTTTCTAGTTTAAAATATCCATGTATTTACTTTCTATTTTTAGGGTTTTGTACCTCAAAGGAAACAGCATCTTAAGTGATCACTTTGTAGTCCATTTGTCAGTTTACTTGTCATTTTGTGCCGCTGTCAAGACCCTTTTCTTAGAAAGTCGTGAATGGCTTAGGTGGCGTTTCGCCCAAAAAGTTCGCCCAAATTGGGCGAAACGCCACTTTTAATATTTTAGACTGTTACTAGGTGTCGCTGAAATTCACACCAAATTCCTTCCATCTCTGGCAGCAGAAATAATTTAAAGTCAACTCAATTATTGAGTTGTGTGCCAATGAAAGCAGCATATATCGGGTTCAGATAATATTAATATCACGAACGTAGACAAAAGTTATTATCGTCGTATATCGTTATTACTCACAATATAGACAACTGTCTAGGGTTTCTTATTTAAGGGAAGGTTTATTCCTTCTATTTAAATTAATTACCCACGACAGCATAAGTATAATTACTCTCTGGCTCTCTACAATAGCGAAGATATTATCAGTGTCCTACGTAATTGTAGCTATCAATCGTAGAGAAACAGGAGTAGCAGCTGGGATAAAGTAAATGAAATATAGATTGCAAATAGACTGCTCGTATTCAAATATGGAGGGTTATTTTTAAAACAGCTGTTGCGTATGTAAGTAGTCTCGTGTGGTATGTAAGTAGCCGGTGGCCCATGGAGGTGGGAGGAGAAAGGAGGAGAGTGCATCTGTATAACGGCTATGCAGATGTCACCCTATAGGGGCGCAAACGGTATATGGTATACCATAAAAAAACACCAGCAATAAACAATCTGATCACCATTAAATACACAAACATTAACTAAAACAATGATTGATTTTGTTTAGTTCAATAAAAATGTTATATTAAGTGCTCCATCTTTATCTGCATCGTCACTTGCCATGAGATGAAATTACGTTCAAACGAAAATGTGTTATTTATATTTTTTTATGGTATAGAGCCGCAAACGAGCATTCGGAGTCATTTTCGTGACTACCGACGATACGATAATAACTTTTGTCTACGTTCGTGATATTAATATTATCTGAACCCGATATATGCATAGAGGCCATACAGATGCGATACTCTTTGCAAGACACATGTCGGGTGGGGTTGAAAGCTAGGAAAGCGGAACAATACAAATATATCTTGAAAATTCAATTAAAAGTTATGTGTAGAAATTAGTACCTCCAACAAAAGTTGTTGTCTTTGATGTTGTTACTAAGATGATATTTTCAAAGTAACTCCGTGCATATACATTATAACTTTTACTGGCACGTAATCATTTATTATGTTATAACGTCTTCGGTGTGGAAAACTTTTGGAGTTTTAAATCATGACAATTACAATGTTAACAAAAGTGTAATAAGGTGGATGCTTTCCCGGGAGTTGATAAATATTCCGGAGTTGACAAGGAATAAAAGTCTTTGTGATGCGACTTTTCAAGATGGGCTCACGAAAACCTTTCGGATAAAAAAAAAACGATCCGTAGGGCTGATTTACATAAATTATCACACTGCAATGCTGTGATGATTCGGTTTTTTTTATGTGGTATAGGGGGGCAAACTAGCAGTCGGAGCCATTTTCATAACTGCCGACACCGATAAACATCCACACAGAGGCTATACGCGCTGCCTTCCTTTTTCCTCCCACCCCCATGGGCCACCGGTTACTTACACACCGCACTAAACGCGACAGCACAGCTGTCACTTTAAGCCGGTATCGTGTAAGGGAGAGGTACCTCCCCTGGCGTCCCGCCAAATTCGGCTGCAAGCATGCAGCGTAGCACTACCTCTTACAAAAACATATTGCTTCAGTAAAAGTTCCAGAGACGATTATGTTGATGTCTTGAAAATTAATCCGCTTTTCTAAATGTTAAGTAAAATTAGAAAAGCTGTTGAACATCTAGGAAACTTTTAAAAGAAATGTAAGTATTTCGCGATATATTGCGACTTCGCAATGTCGATATTCTTTTTATTTACAAAGTAAATACAGTGGTAAATGAGTTTTAAATACGAGTCCGGTAAAGTAGAATACATTACAATGGAATTCCTGTTTAAAATTGTGAGAATTTCAGTAAATCAATTATACAACAAAGGATTTCAGAAATACGATTGCTAAGTTAATTATTTATTGAGATAAATGTAAAGGATGTTTTGAGGATTTAATCGCAGATTAACATTCAGTATCATCATCTTCAACATCGGAGCATCTCATTTAGTACTTAGAGGGGTTCGATCGGGGAGTACCTCGGACCTCGCGCTTGTCAGGTTTGGGGCGGTCTGTCACCTACTGATGGCACATTGCAGGGAAGAATTCTATCGTTCGAGGATTATTATGTGTAAGTATGTATGTATGTTTATAGGTATCTAGATTATATGTTCACTGCTACAGTCTGAAAGCTGTGACAGATTTAAATGTAAATCTCAAGCGTCGTTAGATTCAACTCGATTGCGCGAGTGCCAATGTATATGTCGCAGTCAAATTGTATAAACTGCCGTATTACATTACGGCTAGCCATTTAGAAAAACAGGGCCGTTTTGTAATGTGGCGGGTCAACGATTAGCCGGATTGTCGTTGAGAAACGTTCTACAATATGGCGGCTCACGTTAAGCCTCATTGTGCCAATCCACTTCGCTCGCTCGTTGTGTATAAACATAGTCTAACATAACCTGACCCATCCAAGTATGACTCTAAAAATCACACTTTGGCTATTAACACCCTTAAGCCTCCCACACTCACGAATACTCACGAGCATTCTAGGGAGACATTTTCCTTATTTGACGCCATTGTTGTTGTGATGTTAAATAGCGCCGCGAGTGATAAAATTGAGAACTATATTTTGTCAAAGAGGCGGACAATAACACGGACTATTACATTACGGCTAGCCATATTAAAACACGTTTAGCGGTGAACACTTTCTGGCGGAGTTTGACCTAGCCGTATTCGATCCGGCTAATCGTTGACCCGCCGCATTACAAAACGGCCCTGTTTTTCTAAATGGCTAACCGTAATGTAATACGGCGGTTTATACAATCCGACTGCGACATATACGTTAACGTAACGTGACTGTTTAAATTACTTAGTCTATACCTACATTATACATATAAAAGAACTGTAGGAGACGTCATTTTGTCTGTGTCTTGTGCGGCTTTCACATATAACTACTTGACGGATTTTGATGAAACTTTATTGTTAAATGCGTATTTGTCCTCGGTAATATATAGGCTATAATTTATTAATATATACAATTCTGCAGTCGGTATCTCAACTTCAAATATTGTGCATGCATAATATGTAACAAGGACTTAAATTGTTCTTTTTTTTGTCTAAGAAGTATTTAAATTTTTCTTTTTTTGTCTTTTTGTTATATGTGGGTATTTATATTTTGTGCTGCATTTTGTCATTTGTTTTATGGAGCATTGAATAAATATATTCTATTCTATTTTAAATACACTATTATACGGCAAAATAATGGGTTGACAATTCGGCCACTTAACTAACAATACACGTTACCATGACAACATATTTTCTATTAATGACAGGACAGCGTCTGTCGGGTCCACTTGTATCTTTATATATAAAAATGAATGTTTGTCTGTATATTCTTTATAGAATCGTAAACTATACATTTGATCACGTGTTGATCTCGAGCAAAGGTGTTGTGCATGAGCCCACGAAGATTTCTGAGTTAGTACGACCAATTTTCGACTGATGGCGCCACGGGTAGCAACGCACGCAGAGTACAGCTAGTATTAATTTTTCTGTTAAAACATTTAATATTTAGTTTTAGTTCAACTTTATTTTAATCAATGTTAATATATATATAATATAGTTATTTATAATATTATAATAGTTAGATAATTTATAATAGTTATTTATAATCTTACAATAATTAAAAAAATTTTGATAATTCGAGAATCAAAATATTTTTTTGAACTATCCATGTTAAAATTTATAAGTTATTCTTATGGCTACATCTATATTGTTTGTTTGAGAGTGTGTATTATGTTTATCCGAAATGCTGCCAGTTTCATCAGTTTATATTTTCATGCTACAGGAATGTCGGTCTGCAAATGTGTGTAGGTGTATCAAGTGCAGCCAAGTTAGTTAGCCTGTAGGCGGCAGGTAAGTAAGTTAGCTTGTAGGCGAACTTACTTACCTGCCGCTAAAATCTAGCAAACTATAAACACATGTCTGATTTTAACACGAAAGGTTTTGTTCATATGCGACAGAAAAGCATGTTGCGTATTTAAAATTCGAATGCTTGTGTTTGTAGCCGAATCCTATCGAAATGACTTTTGATGATACAATGACGATTACTATTGTACATATATTGCAACTTTTACTTTTACCTGTGGAGTACAACTAGTGTAATAATATAGATTTTGACAAATTTAGAATCACGCGTGATGTAATCATGACAGATTGACGTAAACTTTTAATAACAAGCCTGAAGCGCGAAATTTACGGCTTTTATTTGTAGACTTCATTTCGGCCGTTTTACTGCGCGATTTAACGGCGCGGTTATTGTGCTATAAAAATTAAAGCAACACTACATTATAAACGTGACATAAGGGGGTAAGGCGATAACAAAGTTATTTTCTACTCTATTGTTTTTATGTTCCGGTTATCGTTTAAATTAAATCTTCATTCAACCAGTAACCGGTGGCGACGTGACTTGGCACACTTTTACGGGGGCAAAAGAGTTGAAGACACATAAAAGCCAAACTATTTTTAAATCTATTTTTGACGTTTTGTTACGTTTTTATATTTGACATAAGAGGTAAATTAGTAGTCTAATCTAATATCTAAAATTCTCGTGTCGCAGTTTTCGTTGCCATACTCCTCCGAAACGGCTTGACCGATTCTCATAAAAATTTTGTGAGCACATTGAGTAGGTCTGAGAATCGGCCAACATCTATTTTTCATCCCGATATTCCCACGGGATCGAAAGTTACGCGGGTGAAACCGCGGGGCGCAGCTAGTAATAATATAATAATAATAATATCTGTGGACTTTACACACCACGTTAGTCTAGCCCCGTGCTAAGCACTGTAAGTGTTACGGGTACTAGATAACGGAAGTATATTTAATATATGGGATAAAAAAAAAAAAAAATGTCTTAAATTTTTATTATTTAGGTGCAAGGCGGAATTCGAACCCGCGACGCGAGGCGCAACATGCTCCGTTTATCCGAGTCCTGTACCACTGCGCCAGCTGGTCGTAATATTTACATTCTAGTCACTATATTATACGCCTATAATTAATGTCTACACACGTTGTCATCCTTCCGGAAACTATCCCACTACTGTATATACCAGTGCAAGGCGGTATTATACGAGCAAGAGGTACCTCTGATTGTAAATGTTCGATTCGGCCACAATGCAGCACGGCACTACGACTACATATTTACTTTACCGACTTTTACTGGAAATAGAAAACCTCAAACAAAAGCACAAAATAACTGTTTTTACCCGAAAATAAAAGATATAAAGCAGGGTGAATATTTTATTTCAATATAATACGGAGATGAGTTACTTCAATATTCCATGCATAGAAAGTCACTAGCAAACTTAGTGGATATGATAATATCGTAAGCACGCTCGCTACAGTAAATCGGATAGTCTAGAAAATCCATCGTATTTCGTCACCCACAGTATAAAAATATTGGAAATGCTGCAATAAAAATATACCAATAAATGATAAATAGAAACAACAAGTCATCTTCACTCCACTTGCGTAAGGTACAGCAGGCAGGAAATCTTGATTCCTCCACATAAGAAGTTCTTTTCGCACAAGCTCGTCGCGAAGGCAAATTAAAAAATAACTTACTACAAAAACTAGGTAGGCAACATTATATAGGTTACAAGTAACTTAATCTGTTTACATCAAGCCTACGCTTACTCGCCTACGCTCTTTTAATTTGTATTAGATAAAATATTTATTTATGATACATATCGTCACTTCACAACAAAAAAGTCGTAGTTACGAATAGTGAAAAATAAATGTATGTATGTGTTCAATATTGAAGAGCCCCAAAAAGTATTTACTATTTGGTATTTTCTTGTCAAATTTATATAATTCTTTTCCAAAATAACGATAATAAGCTTTCGAAATTTAAATCGACTGCTATGACATCATGAGTTTCTGGTGACCTAATAATTGAAAGTATGAGGGCAATCCATTTTCAAAACATTTATATTAATAATAATAATTCTTTATTTGACATTAAGTTTAACTTTACACATTTGATGGAGATAGATTTAAACGGACATAATATTACAAAGATTGAACCCTGCTCCTTAAACAAGGTTAAACCTGTATCTAATAAGGAACAGTTGTCGATGTGAATTAGGTATGTTAATGTCTCCATAGCTTCTTCGGAGGCTCATTATGGGAAATCTATGGGCGACGAGTCGTTGGTAGTCATCAAAGTGTCGTCTACACATTTGCTCCCTTATATAATAAAAACAACGTACTCTGGAGATATCTATGCTGACGATAATAGTAGTTTATGCAACTGTCGTATAATGAAGGGTATTAAAACCCGAGTGTGAGGTTTTGAAACGAGCGGAGGGAGTAGCAAAATAGTAACGAGTGTTTTAATACCCGTGATATATTATGCAGTTGCAAATACAACTTTATCTTCACTAATGCAATTAATCAATTAATCAAACATTGCGAAACATTAAATTCATTTCATTTCATTCATACTTGTATTGTCACCGTGAACTTCCGCCGTTAAAATCTAACCAATGAGAGCGCAGCTGCAGCGCGCGCAGGGCCAATCAGGAGCGAGCGCGCGCTGTTAAGGATTTTGACATAAGGCTCTCTTACCAGCACGTGTTATAATGAGATTTTACGATATCGATTTGGATATTATAACATCATGTCAAATTGCTTAAATTGAGTTTTTTGTTGTCTGAGCTATAACAGTAGTTATTATAAGTCAAGTATTGGAAACATAAGTAGAATGTTACAACATTAGTGTAGATAAACATTTTTAATTTCTCCTTTACCAATTCACTGTCCAACAAAATCGAAACTCGCGCGATTGACAATCGGTAGATTACTGACGATTATTTTAATTGATGTGGCAATTTAATACGATGTTAATGAATCGAGAAGGTTCTCCAAAATCGATTAGAGTGTTTGTCCTGTCGAAATATTTGCCAACCGTACCGCCATATTAATTTGGGGCGGGAAATGTTAGAATGATTGATTGATTTTAGTGTTTTGAGTATTCGTGGGATCTAATATTATAAGTTAATTATTTATTTATTATTGTTTTATAAACTACCTAACTAATTTATCTCTGTATCTAATGTATTGGAATTTGGAATAATATTAAAATACTTTCCCGGAAAAATAAATGATTTGTATTTGTATAGTAAGTGCCACGAATTGAAACCTATATGGGTCGGTACGACCGGGAAGGTACCTTTCCTTTACACGAGACCGACGTAAACTCACAGTAGTATTGTCCGTAAGTATCCGGTGGCCCATAGAGGAGGGAGGTGGAAGGAGGATAACGCGTATGTATAATCTTTTTGCGGATGTGTGACGGAAAGAAGAAGTTTGTAATTTTGCTAAATGAAGTCATAAATAGCAGGAAGCTAGTAATTTGAAGGACAAGAATGTGTTTTCTAGGTAACGTTAGTCTCCACCTTCACAGATCCCCACCTTGTCGTGATGAAGGGGCTTAGTAACCGTGGTTTGAACCACCACGGTGAAGACAAGAGGGATCCCAGGAGGGGACGTTACGAGTGGGCTTGCCCATGGGCCTACCTTGAACGCGTTTGAGGAAGAGGGGTCACGGGAGGAGAGGTGTCTCGGTGTGTCGTTGCCGTGCATCCAATCTCCGTCAGATGCGTTAGCGGTGGGGCGCAGAGGAACTCCCTTTCCTCTGCGGCCGTTTAATGGTTGGTCCGTCGCCCAGCGGATGGGTCCAGCCAATGTCGGAGATCCTCCACCAGTCCCTCTGAATCAGCAGATGGCGACGTGGATTAGGACGACCTGCTTGGTGTGCTCCGTTAGAGCATTGGAACCAGGGGTTAGGATGGGAACCTGACGTTCCACCCCCAAGGAGTCTGGACTTTTTACCGAGGCCAGCCTGTCGCTAGAGGCACCCTGTTGCTTTTAGATCCTCGGCAGAAGGCACACGCAGAGGTTTAGTCGGTAGGGGCATCCCAGTTGTCGAGCCCGACACCGACCCGACCTTGTTGAGCTACCTGGGCTCCTGGTAGCTTACGTAAAGGTGTTCCCCTGCGTTACCAAAAAAAAGGTATCATTAGTCTAGGAATCATACGAGGTCTTGTTAAATAATTTTAATTCGATATCACTGAAAGACTACGTAAAGATTATAAATTGTTAGTCACTATATAATTTGTAATTGAAAAAATAAATATTTAATCATTTAAAAATAATTAATCGAAACACTGACCTAATGTTTCCAGAAACTCACGCGAAGCTTACCTTAACTTCTATTTCTATTTAAAGCGTTGTCACAACTTGGAAATCTCCGCCAGACAAATTAGGGCAGTAAATAATGAAAGCCTCTAGTGACAAAGTCAGAAAAAGAAAACTCAGTGTCATAAAGTCGTTCAAAGCAATGGGAAATGGTTAGGATTACAAAGTTTCTTTGACGCGGAAACTCATTAGTTGGATTTCAAACTTCATCACTTGATTTTCTCATCAACTTGCAGCCCCTCACTGTTTTATTTATAAAAGGCTTTTAACTGATTTTGGTCGTAGCGTGATAGTACAAAGAGTTTAGTCTTACTCTATAAAATCTATATAGTCCATTGAAATGTTACATGAGCTTTGCAATTTTATTTTTGGGTCAATAGAAGCTTGAAAATTTTACAATAAAATGACGTGAGATTACATGACATGCCATTTTATTGTAACATGATCTGAAAAAAAGTTATAATCTCCAGGAGAAAATTTGTTATAATTTTTTTAGAATTGCTAGTTTACGAAATACAGCGCGAAAACGCTTTGCATCCCGTTTTCAAGATGGCGGCCGGGGGACAAGGCTTGAGGTTAAGCTTCTAGTGACCCCCCTCACATATCCCAAAAATAAAATTGCGTCCTCTAAAAAATGCAATATTAATATTCATTCCTTAAATTGTAACATTTCAATGAACTAAAAACTAATTAATAAACTTTGGATTATACAAAACAGAAAAAGAATATTTTAAATCAGAAGAGTAGTTGCTGAGCTTAGCGCGATGAAGCAAAAAACTCTTTAGCTTTATGAAATTAGCACAGACTAGGTGTATTTTGCAAATTGGTCCAGATAGTTTCTGAACGTCACCCCGACGCGCGACGTCGCAATATTTAAATTACTTATTTTCATTCTTGTAAATGGAATATAGTACTCGTATATATATTATAAAAAAAATTAAAACCAGCAACCACGTACGGAACCCTACGTGCGTGACTCCTACTTGGCCGTTTTTTCTCCCAGCAATAGCATACACGTTTTCTTCGGTGAAGACGATTTGAGTTACCTTTCACAAGATTTATCCATGTTAGAATTCTAAATATCACAGTTTAACAGTCAGCAGAAACGGAGCTTTTTAATAAATAGGTACGTAAATTAGCTCTTCACACCTTTGAAATTGCTGAGGACCTATTCAAAGGGTCTAGAAAAATATAAGAGACATTTAACGCTTATTGTTAGGGTTAATTTCATGAAATATAAAACAGAAATTGTTTTGAATTTTCTTTCTTTCTTCAGTATTAAAACCAAACGTCCATGAATCTTCCTTAATGTATGCCGTTTATCATTGTTCCTACAATATATGAAATTTTCACAATCGAAAAAATTATAATGAATTGTAAGACGTAGTATTTATTGATAGCCGCATTTTTGCCGCCATTTTACATAACATCATGCGGGATTTCATATTTGTTGAGTATTTGAAACGGCACTGAGTCTTAACAGATTCATTATACGATTTCAATTGTTTAAATGATTTTTTCTTTTTGTAAAAAATAAGTCTTCTCACGCCATGTATTCGTAATAATTACAAGCGTTAATTTTTGCCTTGGTCTTGGTGGACACATGTTAATGTATTTGTGTTAATGTGCACTTGCTTTTCTCTTTCCTATTTCAATGGGACAATCCGATTAGCCCCGGGGGAAATTCAGGCTCAGGAAATTGCCTTAGAGAACAACTGACAGGTTTATGCATTCTCATATCGCCAGCTTGGACTCCAGAACATTTCTAAGGTTCGAAAATTACCATATTTATTTATATTTATACCCATATTTTGTCAGAGATTCTTCTTATCTGCAGGTGAAAATTGCCATTAGGTGTACGAGTTGTAAAACAGCCCGTACAACGAATTTTTCAGATTCTTTTATTTTCTGTTTATATTCTTATTAAGTTCTTGTAGGAATTTCAAACATAACACCAAATGGGTAAAAATCAGACATTACACAATGTACCTACCTATATATTAAACTGCTGGATTTAAGGAAAAAGTAAAATAAAGTAACTAAAATACAGTAATTTGTATTTATTTTTTAGTTTTTTTCTCTCATAGCTGAACATCAATATTTATTTATTAGCATTTTCTCGCGTTTTCTTTTTGCTTATTTTCTTTACGGGTAAAGTTGTAGTATATTTATTGGCGTAGAATCTAATTGCTAAATCGAAGTGGACAATAACGGCTAGTAAAGTAGGTACGTTTAAAACTTACTTGCCCGTCGTAAAAAGTATTAATTAATTAATTAACATGTCCCGTGGAGGGAGGAGGAGGAAGAAGAGCAACGTATCTCCATAACCTCTATTTGGATGTCTATGGGCGTCGGTGGTCATGAAAATAGCTCGGACTGCTCGTTTGCCCCCTTATACTATAAAAAACCTAATATTGTATGTGTCGTTTGCCTATAAAATTGTGTTACTATCCGGAGCACCTCACCCGTTTCCAGGATTGCCTGAGGGCGCCATAAATGAAAATTGGAAATTAATGACAATATCATTAGTAGGAAATGATCGCCATTAATGTACTTCGAAATTAATGACCATATCATTAGTAGGAAATGATCGTCATTGTACTTCGAAATTAATGACAATGTCATTAGTAGGAAATGACACCAATTTTTCTACATTAATGCGATATTGATCCTCAATTATTTAAATGAAAAGAGATCTTCATAAGAAGTTTTTCATCCTCTATCTAGAAAATCTCAATATTTAAGTATGTAACAGCTACATCCCACTTTAATTCTATCCCGTGACATTATCCCTGAGTATTATAATCACTTAGACGGGTACTCTCCCGTACATGTATTTTAATGCGCTGTTCTTTGAGCTATAATATACAGCGTCATTACGAACATTCTTCAGCCCCCATCCCTGATTGTTCGCTATTTCGAGGTGAACTATATTAAGCGCAAAACTAAGATGCATAAATGAAAACAAGTGCTTAATTAGAATAGAATAATATTTCTTTTGGTTTTTAGTAAGTACACTGTTATACATTTTATAATTTAAACACATCTAAAACTGTAGAAAAAATAAAAACTATACAAGCATAAAATAACAACACTAAAAATAAAAGAAATATACAAAACAAAAATATTAAACAGGCAAAAGAAAAATACAGAACACATTTATAATGTTTTTTTTTGTATAGTATAGTGGGGCAATAATCGGAGTCATTTTCATGACTACCGAAACTCATAGACATCTGCATAGATGTTTACAGATTTGACACAGATGCTTTGTCCGCTCTCCTTCACCCCCACTGGCCACCGGCTTTAACTTACACGCCGCTCGAAACGCGATCTTCGTTCGCTGGCCCATTTTGGCTACAAATACATGAATGTGGCAGTGGCACTATTTCTTACTGAAGTAATTTTAGTAATTTTAAGTAATTTGTGTATTCTATGAAGCCAGTCAAGTCCAATTCTCTTGGCACAACGGGTTCTGTTCCAGCGGCAAGTTTGTGTTTAATTAACTTAGTGACTCCATTCCTACATAGTGAACTACAAAATAATGTGTGTGATGGATGCTCTTTTACTAAAAAATATGCTGTGGTCTTTTTCCTATATCTGTATTTTCTAGCAACTTTTTATAAATTACATTATTCTAGCGTAAGCGTGGTAAGGTTTTCTCGACGAAGGAACAACAAAGAGATCCTAGTAAAGTTCAGTCTGCAATATGTAAAATACATTGGAATATGCGCGGATACTTACAAATAACAACGCTGTATTCGCTGTTATTTTTAAGTTTCTGCGCCTCACACAACAGACTCACACAGATGCCTCTTCTAGGATGAAAATGAGCGAAAATCGACCAAAATAATTACAATGCTAACCATCACTGTATTCATGATTTTGGCCGGTCGATACGATATGATACGACCCAGATATTTTTCAGGGAACTTTATGCGTGAATACTTTCACGCGGAATTTTTTCCTTTCCATAAACTACCGATATTCTATGGAAAGGAATTCAATAAAGGAAATATATTTCTAAACTGATCACCGTCAAAGGTATAAAAATATTTTTATTTTTATAACGAGGAACTAGCTATATTTTCGTGCCATATTGTGAAAACGGAAAAGGCCTTTCCAATAACCTGAACTATTATATTACATTTTTAGAACAGCTTAAATTGAACTGCTATTCGATATACTAAAATATTGAAATTACTATACGAATATTCGTGGTCAATTTCGTTCAACCATCTATTTTTAGGGTTCCGTATCTCAAAGAGAAAAAACGGAACCCTTATAGGATTGCTTTGTTGTCCGTCTGTCTGTACGTCTGTCAAGATCTTTTTCTCTAAAACGCTTGAAGGGACTAAGCTGAATTAATAAAAAGTTATAGCCAATTATGCACAAGTTTTGTATGAAAACGTACTTTGTCGAAAATCAAAAAATTATTGGGTACTTCCCGTTGACCTGGAGTTGTGAAATTTGGCAAGAAGTAAAAACTTATAGCACACAATTATATAAGAATAAATCTGAAAACTAGTAAATTATATGTAGATCATTGGAAAAATCATTATCAACTTATAACTGTAATTCGTTGCCTACTAAATGTGTGTGAGCAACCGCTAATATACGTTTGTTAACTTAAACGGCAGGCGTAAAGTTACAATAATTGAAAACCATACATTACATTTGGACTACAGAACCCTCGGTGTGCGAGTCGGACTCGCACTTGGCCGGTTTTTTCATCATAATCATTATCATCATCATTAGCAACTAGAAGTCGTCCACTGGACAAAGGTCATCCCCAGAGAACGCCTAGGTCATGGCCACAAGCTGCTTGCATCCAGTCCTCGCGAACTTGACTGAGCGCGAGGCCGACCAATACTGCGCTTTCGCTTTCTTTCCCAGCGGTTGTCGAGCTATTTGTCCTGCCCGTTGTCACTTTATTTAACTCCTTCGCTCGGATATGACTTGATTTGATCTTCTTCTTCGTGTCGATGGCACTTTTTTTTTTAATGTGGTACTTGGGTCGCCCGCTCCAGTGCAGCGCCAGTCACTATATTGTGCAATTTATTGTTATACTAAATACTATAAAACATATTTATAGTATATTTATATACAATACTTATTATGAAATACCAATCAATAGTAATCACAACAACCAATAGCAAGATAGTAAAAGCCCGGAAACCTACAAGCCTATTTTCTTTCTCATTCGGCAAGAAAGTTTTAAGTATACTATACTCGTATATATTTTATAGTATAGGGGTTTGCCCTCCTAAACTATAAATATACCCATAATATGCCGAAGCCATTGACAGGAGCATGTTTATTATGTGTTCCCGTAATTCCCTCCTGCCTGCGATGGGCTACCCAAAACCCACAACCGCATGAAATTTCGTCGTTCACAAATAAATAAGTTTCGAAAAACGAGTGTGTTAAAAATTCTTTAAAATAATTATTGCCGTTTTATTACTTTTGCTTGTTTATAAATTATTTCAGAATTCATCAGATTAAGCCACGCGTAGACCACAATTTCTGACTTGATTGAAAGTTGAGTAATTCATTTTCAATTTTCAGTTGAATTTGTCAAAGTAAATTACTGTACGGTAAAAACACTGACCGAAAATTTAACGCGTAAAGTTATTTACATTGATGCTAACGTAATGGGGGTTCCTTTAAACCTTCAAGATCTTTACCTATTTTTTTTGTGAAATGAGAAAGTTTGTTTAATTCTAAAAGGCTAAAAATGATCTCGTTTTTTTTCTCAGCTACGTGTCCCTTTTGTACAATTAATTCCACTTGAAGATCAAAAGAGTGTCAATGCTGAGTGGTATTCTACCATTTGTTTGACCCAAAAGCCACGTTTTCCTACATCATGAGAACGCTGCTTCACACATGACCTACAAAACAAAGTCATTTTTAGCATCCGAAAAAGTACAACTCGTTACTCTTCCTGCGCATAGCCCCGACCTAGCACCCTGTGATATTTTCCCCAAAATCAAAGATTTGATGAAAGGTTTCACTTTTACCAACTCCGAAGAGGCAGTGATAGCGTTCAATCAACACGTAGAAAACACGCCTTCAGATCTGTGGTCCTCCTGTTTTAAAAAATGGTTCGATCGCATGAAAAAATGTTTAAAAAAAGGAGAGTAACGGAGAGAATTTCGAAAAGCAATAAACATAAAATTTTGGTTAAAACAAGTTGTTTTTTTAAGTTAGGCTGAACTTATAGTGTGACCTTCGTATTAGTATGGATATAAGAGATAACGTGGTAATAACATTTTAGTTGTAGTTACTTTTAGAAAAGCGCAAAAAAAACCTGTAATGATAAGCTTAATATTTTAAATCGTTAAAGATACACACGACTGTCAGTAAATGCTTTTGCCCTAATGCAGTAGAGCAATAAAGTAGACAAATAAAAGAAGAGGGATAGTTCAAAAACCTCCTGAGCTTACAGAGGTTTGAATGTAGGAATATGTTTGATAAATTGAATAGAAATATTTAAAACGGGTTGGTATCTAAAATATTTACCCACCGATGTGTAATACAAATAATATGGATTTAAAAAAGCGAAAACATATCTCACGAATAAATAGGATTGGTTTTACCTCAATCATCGTATCCGTATCACTGGAAAAGTGATACCCAAAAAGGTCCAAGGGACCCTCCGCCGATGACGTCATAAGTGAACAGCATCTTGTTCTATCGCGAGCCTTTGGCAGCGGCATTTAACAAATATTTTTAATCTGATCTTATTTTTGGGACAGGCCAAAAAATTATCTACCTTGGAATACGATTAGAAAAGCTTAACAGATCCATTTTTAATTACCATTAGTCTGGAGACATCATAACTTATTAACACAAAGTCCCTTAGTCTAGAGTCTAGACCAATCTGTCTTACAAGTTCTCGACAGCTCTATAATTAACGTTCATTTATTTACTCAGCAAGGTTTTTAGTGGTTCCGAAACCTTTTAAAAAAAATTTTAGCATCATATAATTACTTATTTACTTTTAATTTATTGGGTTCTGAACCTTACAAAAACGGCATCATATATAATCAATTCCTTGTCCATCTGTGCGCCTGGTAAAACCATTTACTTAAAAAATGCGGGAAAGGTTTATACTGAAATTCATATGAAATCCTTCCATAAGCAGAAATAATTTGAAGTCAACTCAATTGTTCTGTTTTTTATCTATGAACGTAAAAACTGGGTGCAGCCAATATAGATACCGTGGACGTATATAAAATTATCGGGTTATTATCATCATATTATATTTGTCACCCAGAATTAGTGGTGCGTCTCGATAGACTTATATCGGTAGACTATCGATAGTGTATCGGTAGGGTAGCAATAGTGGTAGAATATTGATAGGATATCGACATTTTTCATTACCTACAATATTATCGATAGTATCCAACTATGATAGTCGCTGTGCTATCGATGGTATCGATTTGGTCGATCGATGTTTATCAATACTATCGATCGATATCCCAACTGATTTTCGAGATCAACTCGAAAATAATTTCGACACCGCTACCCAGAATAGACAACATTTAAAGGAAGGTTGTACGATGTTTCTATTAACCTTCTGATTAAATAATTTCCTAAGATAGCATAAGTACATTTCCTCTCTAGCTTCCTATAATAGCGATGATCTTATGAGAGTCCTGAATCGCGACTATCAATCGTAGAGACACAGAGGTAGCTGACGTAAAGGATATCAAATATAGTGATAGAAACCTTTCTCATTTAATTTCGACAGTTCCCATTAAAACATGGTTATTTTTGAAACGCCATCCAGCTCTTTCTAAGAACATACACAAGGTTGATAAAAGCGACAGGCATTAAATGAAACCACATATTTAGTATACCATTTCCAGGATACATAATAAAAATCAGATCAATCGGAGCAGTAGTTTAACCACAGCAGTTTTTTTAATTTTTTTCTCACGTCGCGCGTCGTACAGCGTCATCATCAGCTGATCGACATCCGGCTGCCCTTAGTTCGTCGGCGTCATTCACCCCGTGCGAGGTGTAGCCGCCCAGTAAAAAGCATGATTACATTATTTCGCTATTTAACTTGTGTGATAACAGTATTTTCGTATACTTGCCGTAAACTTTTTTTTATACATTCCAATTAACTGTAAGCACATATAGTATATGTGGTTTAATTGAATTCCTCTTTATCAACCTTGTATATAAAAACTAAAAGGAAATTAAACGTTATGTGTCGAGTTATGTAGCAATTAGACCTACTACAAAAGTTTTTGTCTTTGATATTATTACTAACTACTGGTATGTTCAAACAAACTTCGTATTTTTATAAAATAACTGGTACGTAATAAATGTCTTAGATAGCATAAAAGATCTTTGAAGTTAGCAAAATTGGCACGATTAAATCGTGTCAATTTCAATGTTAACAAAAGTGTAATAACGTGGATTGTTCCTGGAAGGTAATATTACGGACTTCAAAAGGAATAAAAGTCTTTGTGATACGACTTTTTAAGATGCGCTCACGAAAACAAGTTCCTTTTGATTTCTTTTGAAATTATCCGAAGGGCTGATTTACATAATCTTGTGTCTTATTGCAAAAGCTGTCATGATTCTGTTGGAAAGATATTTGAAAAGATTAGTGTTCAATCACAGCCCCATGCACTTTTGTAAAATAGTATTCTTTTCGGAGTTTACTGTTTTAGACACGATCTAAGGAGCGCGGTATTAAAAAAATAAAAGTATTGCAGTAACTCGTAAATCATAATACTTTAATGCGTTGTATACGTCTATTGGACATCTTTCACTTGAGAGTAAACTCCAGTCACATGTCGCAGCTTACGACCAAGCAGCGACATTTCTGGAAATATACCTTAAGCTCAAGAAGGACCACCGGATAAACGAGGAGCCGAACGTCCCGAATGAGGAGCTCAAGAGAATAGAGGAAGGCAGAGACGTGTGGAAAAAATAACTCTTTTTAAAGGTTCTTTCGCCTGCAAATATCCATTGTAGTTTCACAATAACCTGCTTCTAAATATTCAGCAGAATCACTTATTGACCCGTGGCCGGTCACCATAATCAATTTAAATACGTTGCTCTTTATGATGGTAATTTCATGGTTCTCTATATGTCTGAAAATCACTTTGGAATTTCTTAACATTCATTGGCGAACTATTGGAAAGAATGTTGAGGCATGGAAACTTAAAAATATTCGCTTTTATTTTTCTAAGTTTTTGCACCTTAAAATACAAATGGACCTTCTAAGTATCCCTATTTATTATCTAGCAAGAAAACCTTGCGTTACCTAGGAAAATTTAATTTAGAAAAGAGTTTGATAAAAAAATACACAAATACAGATAAAGGAAAAAGATTAGAAATATCATAACTTTTAGTAAAAAAACATCACAAACTCATTTATGTAATTTACCATGTACAAAACGAGTCACGCCTGAAAACGTCTACCTTTTTATTAAAAGTTGACAAACTCTCTCTGGTACGGGCACGCACGGTGTGTCAAGGGACTAGGACATGACATGCTTTTTGGAATGGTTTCGTTATTACGCACTATTTGTCTCTTAAAATATTTCCGGTCCTGTTAGTGTTCATCCTATTAATATTATAATCGTGAATGTGAGTTTGTTTGTTAAGCTTTCACGTCAATCATGAAACTTTGTACACATATTCCTAGAGGTATTGCTAATGCTAATGACAATCCTACTAATATTATAAATGCGAAAGTTTGTGAGTATGCTTGTTACTCTTTCACACAAAAACTACTGAACGGATTTTCATGAAACTTTACAGTAATATAACTTTCATATCAGAATAACATAATAAGTTAAAATTTTGAATCATTTTTGAAGTCCGAAATCTAGTAGGTTATATTAAAAAAAAATAAAAGGATAAAAATTATTACGGCAGATATTGGAATTCTATTGCAGTTCTATTTTAACGTAATGTTCATTGATATTTAGTGAAGGGCTTCAACGCGTGCAGCCACGGGGACAAGCTAGTTTAATATAATTGACATGACGGTAATAATGCTCTTAACCACTACATTTTCTGCATCTTATGTTTATGTAATTATGTAAATGTATGTTTCAATTAAAAATAGCAAACAAACAGAGTTGGGCGTTGAAGAATATTTGTAATGACGCTGTATATTTATATCTCAAGGAACAGCAACGGCAAACGGACAGTTGTCATGGATATTGACAAACTTTTATAGACAAACGACTGTAATAATTATTTTTATTTGCATTTTAATAATTACAACCTACGACGAGAAATATTGTTTTAAACGTACCTAGTCGTTATTGTTTACTTCGATTTATCATTATTTTGATCATATTCCAATAAATATACTGCAACTTTGCTCGTAAAGAAAATACGCGATAGGTAAATTCTAGTAAATAAATATTAATACATGCAGCGGAGTTCCACTTTTGGACATCACGGCAGAACTCTAAGTTCCATCGCCACCACATCAATGTCCTAAAGTCTACAACTGTGCGTTTCAGGTGCGAC
>LUGF01029784.1:131556-157191 GCA_001625245.1 Calycopis cecrops
TTTATCACCGAAAGAACTTGTTTATTTTGATAGAAGGGATTCGACGAGTTGGCCGAAACGTGAGGGGGAAAGTTATATAATTTTTGTCAAATATGCAGATATTTTATCAGCTGTACTTCTATTCATTCTACTAATATTAAAAACGCGAAAGTTTGTAAGTATGGATGTTTGTTACTTTTTCACGTCAGAACTACTGAATGGATTTCAATGAAACTTTACAATAATATATATATCAGCCATCAACATTTATACAAATTTTCATAATAATCGGTCGAGTAGTTTTTGAGTTCATCGATGACATACAAACAAACATTTTTATATATAAAGATGACGACAGGCTGTCGCGCTGGTAGCGTGAGTGAGCGGGCTGCGCATGTATGCGTGAAGATGTGGGTACGAATCGCGTGCAAGTCAAGGAAGTTATCTATATTATCTGTCTCTAACAAAAATCTTAAATATTCCCTTTTATCATTAACTATTACCTGTAACCAAAGTCTTTACGTTACTTAGCACGGGATCAAGATAACGAGGTGTGTACAATCCACAGATATTAATAAGATAATTTTTTCTCACATTATAAAACTGGTATTAGTTGCAAGAACGGGCTTAACCAAATAGTTGCAAAGTATTATTAATTATTATCTTATTAAATTACATACCACTTGCTGCGCCCCGCGGTTTCACCCGCGTAAATTTTCGATCCCGTGGAAAATAAAAAATCATCCCACAGCATCCGATAGGAACAATTTTTGGGGATGAAAACTATCCTACGTGTTAATCAAAGTTACTCTCTATGTGTGTGCCAAATTTCATGAAAATCGATTCAGCAGTTTTTGCGTGAAGAAGTAACAAACAAACATACAAACTTTCACATTTATAATATTAGTAGGATTAAGTTCTAATCTAATGTAACAACGATTACCGACTAAAGCTTTCAACTGCGGAACATCCATTTGATCTAATGCAATCAGCAATTGAATTCAAAACTTCACAGACAATGTACGTATAGCTTTTAAACCAACTAACTGTCTGTAACAAGGGTTTTAATTGACTGCAGTTTGAGTGAGTTCAAATGTCCGTAATCATTATCACCTTTCATCCACAATTTCTGCTTTTTAATTTCTTCAATTTCTTTTTTGTAATAAAAGTTACAAAAAAAATCTTATCTATATATTAATACGTGAAGCAAAAACTTCAGGAACATTTGAACGAAAATTGCGCCAACAGAGGAGTGTAAAATTTGGCACACTTATGTGTGGCAGGAGTGCAGAACGCTAATATATTTTAACAATAATGCTTATAAAATACTTTAATTTTATAAATAAAAGTTTACACACACTACCATGCATTTGACACATTGATATATTAGACACGTATTAGACACACGTAATTATTAATGAAGTTTTTATATCTTTTGCAAGTGTTGAAAATCTAAATTACCTTAGTTACGATTACATAGCATGTCATATGATATTTAGTTTTTAATTATAAAAAAGTTTCACCTGGATCGAGTTTCGATCTTCGCGGGATCACTAGTATAAAAAATGTGTAGTCGAAGCCTGTCACAACTGGCGCCCATAGACGTAGACAGATCAACACCGAGGTTATGCATGATTCCTTGTTCCCACCAATGTGCCACCGGAAAGTGTACACACTGCAAGAAAGGCGAATTGGCTCTGTTTTTTGCGGACACTACCTCTTGTTTTATTTTCATTTAGATATTATACGAGTTGATAGTAGATGAGTTCAAACAACATAAATTATGTCTAATAGCAGTTTTATAAAAACAGTACTGAACAACATTTCCCATCACCAGCCAATCAGTCCTGGGAATGGACCATGTCCTTTTGGATACTAATTATCAATTACACCATTAAAAATATCTTAGCAAAGCTGGTGCCTAAAAACTCAAGATGGCCAGAATATTACTTTATCAAGTACAGCTCAGCTGCGCAGATTTTTCACATAATTTAAATAATTCGCCCCATCAAAATTCAGCCTACTCATCGAATTCCTTCTCTTGAAATAAACAAGTTCTTTTGGTGATAAGCAGAGCTCACCGCCATCTTTAGTGTTGTGAAAATTTGGCGGATTTACATAATGTTATAAGACGACCCCAGATGTTTTGTATATTCAGAGCATCCGCCGAAACGAAAATATGAAGGCTTTTGTTTGGATGAATAATTTAAGTTTTTGTTTTTTTAGTCGTCTGCTTTTTTAATAAGAGGGTAAACGAGGGGCTTTTTGATGAGTATCGACGTTCCAGAGCGCCATTATTGCAGGCTCAGCTCTAATAGAATACATATAATAGGCCTATTATAAAGTCGACGAAAACTCAAACTGCACGAAACCGTGTGTGTTCCAATTAAAAATTTGCTCATTCAATCGCCTCTCGACTCAGACCGACCTGGTTTTGACGACTTTCCGCCTGTGACTATTAGTAAAAAATAGTAAAAAAAAATATTAAATGGAACAGGTACCCTGTTATAGCGCCTTTTTTCGTCCAAAATCTGACAATGTCGAATGCGTTATGCAATTTGGTTCCAATTCTGGTGATTAATAAAGGTATTATCTCATTGTTAATTATTAATAACAAAAGATGACGGTGAAAATCCAGATGACACTAGTTTTAGGCTATGTCTTATTTACTTTAGCATGCCATACTTTTAGTATCACAGAATAATACCTAAGGGTAAGTCAGTCGCAATAATATGATAAGTTAATTTGAAAACTTTTGTGTATCTTTTGAATATATTTAAATGGGCCTTGAGACTTTTAATTCTTACTCATATACTTCATAATATGTGGACAAACGGCCTTTAATTTTAATTGGAGATGTTGACCCTACTTAAAAGAACTCGTAAACATTCATTCAACATAGAAACATGCCAGTTACAGTTTTATTAGATGTCAGATATACAGGAGTGGATATTGATTATGGATTCTGTATGCATTCGTAGCAAATCATATCGCCATAACTTTTATTTTCGGTCATTTCTCATTATGATTTCTGTTAGCGCAGGGCGGATTACGTGCGCCGTATATCAAGATAATGGCGAAATAACAACGTCGATCTGAAGATAAAATATAAGGGAAATACTTTAAAGATAAAACAGTAATCATATCTGTGGGACTTATTACACTAAGTTCGCATAGCCCCGTGCTAAGTACCGTAACGACTTGTCTTACGGGTAGGTACTAGACAAAGGTTTTAAAAATTTAAGATTCTGTATTAAAGATATAGAAATATTTATGTACATACATAAACATCCAAGTCCTAGGCGGGATTCGAAACCGCGACCTCTGGCGCAACATGCTTTGCTTATCCGAACTCTGTACTACTGCACCAGCCGGTCGTCAAGTACAAATAGGTTGTATGTATAATAGGTTGCTAGGATTGTATGATGATGTAGTAAGAGTCATGCAGCGTTGAGAGACGGCACGGAGAGATCTCTCACTCAAATGACTCTGCTGCGAGATGACAGCTATACGTTTCGTGTTGTTTCTGAGCGTGGTAGGGATGTTGGAATTACAATAAAATATCGATATATCGATATAATATCGGTATGATACAGCGGTCGGCAATCCACAGCCATGTCTAATAAATATATGTTAAAGGAAGAGAGTTCAAGCAAAAAAAATTGGTTATTTTGGGATTCTAGGGTAGTACCTATCACAAAAAATATATGGTTTTTGATACAATTTCGATATTTGAAAATCAATATATCGTTACAAAAAACATCGCCCAAAAATATCCATACATCGATATTTTTTCTGTTAGTGATATATCGATATTTTTTCTACAAGCCTAGAGCGTGGCTATTTGGAAGGGAGAAGAAGGTGAACAATATGTTATATGAATAACAGTTATACAGCTGCTTCGGCGTTGATAGTGATTGTTTTTTTTCCTAAACATTTTCTTCTTAAATTCAAAAATATTGGCATCGGAGACCTCATATCACCTTGGACCGTCCGAAAGGTTCCAACACAAGAGTCCTCTGCCGAACTTATTCTACTTATTATTTTATACGTATAACATGTATAAAGACGTGATAATAATAATTATGTATAAGACAATGTTATACATTTCTTATTCTTAAAATTATACGTTCTCTTATTCATTACTTTCAACGTCGATTCATACAAAATTACATAAAGTCGATACAACATACTCTCATTTGGTATTCATGTTTATCAGTTCTGACAGGCTTGTCTTCCTTTTGACACCCCGTACGCACCGTACCCTTATTCAGAGAGGGCGAAAGGTTGAGTGAGGGCCAAATTATTTTGACAAGTTCAGACATATTTGGATTTGAGATAAGAGTAGAGGTAACTTAACGGTCTGTTATCACACTAAAACGAGGGTAGTGTTTTCAGCTAACAGTTGTTGGTTTATTTTCACTTTTTTAACTACGAAACCTCAATACTTTTACCGGGTCTCAAGCACAGTCGATTTACAAGCATTTGTTGTTGAGAAGTGAAGTCCGAATTGGGCCGGCACGACTGGGGAGGTAGGTAGGTACTTCTGGCTTTCACTAGACCGGCGTAAATTGATAACTGTGCTGTCGCGTTTTGTGTGGTGCGTTAGTAGCCGGTAGCCCATAGAGGTGGGAGTAGAAAGGAGGGCAGCGCATCTGTATAGCCCCTATGCGGACGTCTATAGGCGTCGGTTGTCTTGAAACTGGCTGCGACTGCTCGTTTGCCCTCCTGTTCTATACCATAATAAAAAAATGTGCGTCTGTTGCAGATACTGCCGGGTCAGCGCGAGATGCCGTACCGCTGGGCCGCGTACCTGCTGTTCCACATGCACTTCGCGCAGATCTTCCACACGGCCTCCATCTGCCTCACGCTGTCGCTCGCCATGTGGAGATACGTCGCCATCAAGTAAGAGCCATCAAGATCCTTTATTTTTTTTAGCATACGCGAGCTACTCGCGGCTAAGAGTGTTTGCCTGTGCCGCTGCTGACTAAGAGATGATATACTGGTTCATTAATCATAAGATGCTATTACATTCGTAGACCTTAACGGAGTTGTTACTTAGATGAGAGACTGAGGAGTGTGTTTATTATAGTAGGTACGTTACTCTTAATATTTGTTTATTTGCTTGTTTAAAAATTCAAGTAAATATAGGGCATGGTGGAGAGTGGATGATAAAATATAGTTCGACTATTAGAATTTAATAAATGTTGCCACAAGCGACTTTACTAGAATCATTTCAATGAGCCACCGAATACTAATTTTCGTCTTCACGTGTGCTTAATTCTAATAACTACTTTGACAGGCATACCTACTCGACACTCCTTGGTATATCTTCTCTGCCGTTTCTCAGTTAATATTTTTTGTATCTTGCTCCAGAGACGACCCACAATTCACAGCAGCATTAATTGACAATGTATCTCCAAATATATTTTTTTCGGTTGTTTTATTCCAGAATCATATTATGTAAAATGAGCAGTTTTCTTGATCCCTCAATGAAGTCTCAAAGAGATGTCATCACTAGATTTTATATGAAACATGCTTCAAACGACAACGCAGATAGATATACAGGGTTATTTTTTGGTCACTGGCCAAATTTTAAAAGAAGGAAGTAAACATAATTCCAAGGGTGTGTTTTAAATTTTATCGTCTAATTGTAATATTTTGTTAAATAAAAGTCGATTTGAAATGGTGCTTAAAAATACATCGATTGTTGTTCTTACAGAAATGGTTCCACTTCAAGGTCAGTGACGCCGGCCAATCGTAACTTACGATGGGCCTTGGGGGCCCACAATGGGACTTACGGAGTGTGATACACGTGGTGTTTCTGAACCAAACCTGAAAATTTGGCCGGTGACTTAAAAGTAATCCTGTATATAAATGTAAAACCTTAAAAGCGTTATTATGAGTTTTTATTGTAAAAACACCTATTATAATATGGTACGCATATTAAGTTAAAACAACAAAATTCTCTTAGATAAGAGACCATAACGTTATATGTTTATTATAATGGCTACGTGGTTTTTCCAGTACGTAATTTTTACGATCCTCTAACAAAATGGCATGAAGAGATTTTCACAAAGTAAGTTTTTTTAGATGGGTGTACCACCCCACATTATTTTTATTACAAGTATGAAGTACTTTATGATTCATGAATACTATTACGAGACTTTTACCTAAACCTCGCCCGTACCACGCTATATGAAAGTAATATACTTTGATTATTTCTTTATGTGAATTTTTATAAAGTTTAAGAAATATACTTCTACAGTATTTAAAATGAGAAATAATGAGAAAATGGCGAACCTGAGAATGACTTTGGCCTTTAGAAACTTATTTTCCTGACTTAACTGATATATCACATTTTTGTTGCGTGCATTAAGACATAAAACAAGTCTTTTGGTTCAAATTTTTCTCAGTTCTCTTGTATTTCTGTTCTCAATGGTGTTAAAAACAGCTAGAACAAAGTCTTGTAAAGTCCTGTCATATTATTAAATCTAGCAAGTCCTATGCTATCTACCAAATATCATCATTCATCAATGACCCTTTAGGTCTGGAAGGATTTTAATAAGTTATGATGCAACTAATCCTAACAAGTTAACCTTATAAGAACGACATAATGAGGCGTCTGCTAAGTAAGCCAACGAACCAAGGTATATTTAGTTTATTCACGATGAGTATAGTTCAAATAGGGGATAAATATTCTAGGACTACTGGCATCTCGGCTCTTGCTGCTACTTATGAATATATCACAGATTGTCTTCAGTATAAGACTGCAAACAAACAGTAATAGTATAAAAATACAGTATAAAATAACCCATATTTTGGTGACTACCGACAGCAGTAAACATTCACATGATTGGTAAGCACTGTTTTTCTACGGCACGGCGCGGCGCCGTACCGTACTGGCAACGCCAACGCCCGTAAAGACCGACATTATTGGCAATCAGTCGTGTTGCCTTCCTTCCTCGCTTCGTGGGGCTATCGGAAACTCACAAAGCACACAAAACGCAAAGGTGTTGCTTTACTAGTGTAGTAATAGAGTAGGAGTAGAGTAGGGTGCCTCGCTGACATGATATCACCACAAAGGGTCCGACTCAATGTCGTGTTTCCCTCTTACTCGCCTTTTGAAAATAACTGACGATAGAAGATTGTAAGAGGTAGTACCACGCTGCATGCATGAAGCCGAATGGGGCCGGCACGAGCGGGGAGGTACCTCTCGCTTACACGACACCGGCTTAAAGTGACAGCTGTGCCTTCGCATTTTATGGTGTGTTATGGAAAAAAAAAGGAGGATCGAGGGTAACGCATCAGTATAACCTCTATGCGGATATCTATGGGGGTCGGTAGTCACGAAAACGGCTCCGATTCCTCGTTTGCCCCCATATAGTGAATATAAAAAAGAACTATTTTGACATCTCACACTTGTCCACAGATACTCGGACAGGAACCACATTCTGTGCACGGAGAGGAGGTGCAGCACCGCTATACTCAGCAGCTTCTTCCTGCCGCCCATTCTGTGCATACCGACGTATTTAGTGAGTACATTTATTTTCATATCTTTGTGCATGACGTAGGTGGAATTTACGCTGATGACGAAGGCCAGTACCGCTTCATAGATATGAGAGGCGCGTTTTAGAAAACGGCCTCTGCATTTGTGGTCGATAGGGGACAGACTTTCCTGCTGATGGGAGAAGGCAAGATTTTAATATACGGTTCTTTTTTGTAGTGTACGGGGGCCGACGAGCAGGTGGAGCCATTTTCATGACTACCAACGCCCAATGACATCCGCACAGAGGCTATACAGATACGTTGCCCTCCGTCCTCCTCTTCCGTACATACACACCGCACGAAACGCGACAGCGCAGCTGTCACTTTACGCCGGTATCCTGTAAGCGAGAGGTACCTCCCCGGTGGTGCCGGCCTCATTCGGGCCTACACGCATGAAGCGTGGCACTACGACACTACGTCTTAGTAAAGATTTTTACTATTCATTTGTTTATTCACCATTTACAACGACCGTATTTGGTTAATATAATATAGCTTTTGTACGGATGTCTTGAAAATGACTCCGACCGCTCGTTTGCCACCTTCTACAAATAAAAACTTATTATGGAAGAACATCATGAATATATTTATAGTTGATTTCCGCTTATGGCGTTTTGTTCGAAACTCGTCACAAACGTCAAATGTCAGCGAAATACTATTAAAAAATTAACAAATAATAAATAAAAAAAAAATGTATACCTACTATAATATTTATTTCCAGGGAAATAAATATTATAGCATACATGTTTTTACCAAGTTAACCTCTGGTGGTTTTAATTATATTGACAGTGCAATTATTGATTATGTTTTAATATTTATTTCCCCGAAAATTAATATTAAAGCGTAAAGTAATTAATTAACCGTCAATATAATTAAAGATTGCCGCTGGTGGTCGGGCTTTCAGTACGTCACTGTTCACCTACGCATCTCAAATATTTGTGTATTGTATTGGAAAGTTGAAAATATAAAAAAAATTATAAAGACCGTTATATGCAACAAAGGTTTATGCTCCGTTTCCGAGCGCTCCGATCAACCTTGGATTCTCGTCCCTATTTCTTGGACTTTTACAATGCTCACTATGTATGCAGTTTGAACAAAATTCCGAAGAGAATTGCTTGTAACTGAGGCATCTGCAGCTTGCGTTAACTAGTTGCATACATGACTATCGTGTGCCTTCTTTGCCATCCCTTATAAATTAAAATAAAATAAAATTCTAGAGTTCCTGCTAACGCCCTCTACATTCACTTTATGATCATTAGTTGATTAAAGTAATAACTAACAGTTTCAATGATGTGACCATTGAGTTATATGTACTTACGTAGTAATAATAACTCAATGGATGTGACAAGTATTGTCGACGACCTTGATGCCTCATTCTATCAGGAAAAAAGATTTTGAGCATTACGAAGCCTCTAGAATGTCTCATCTAGAATGATAGGTACCTTCTTCGTGTCCTCAGCAAAGAATTTAAAAAAATCAGATCAGGTGATGGATGGCAGCGCCTCTGCGTACGGTCTGCTAGCGATGTTTATGGGTGTCAACAGTAGCTGTTAAACAATATTTAGCTACAACAATGTATACTGCATTATCTGAACTCTCATCTAAAAAAACTGTGTCTACACAGTAATTCTCATCGCAGGTTATGTAAACCGTGTCATGGTAATGTTGATAAATAGACAGACCTTCTTTTTCATCACCATCATCATCATCAGCCTGAAGACGTCCACTGTTGGAGACAGGCCTCCCCCAAAGTGCGCCAAAGGTCACCTTCTTTTTATTTATCATCAATTTCATCTTTTGAATATTTTTTCCAAGACTTACGAAAAACAACGTTAATTGGGTCTGTCTGATAAACATGAAAAGCTTTTCATTTTGTTACATGAACAGGGAAAATTACACTACATTTCCACTGAAAAAAAAACATAAAAAATTCCAGTTATGATTTCTTTTAACTAATTTATAGCAGTATCAACTGACAGTCGCTTGACGACCGCTTGATCTATCATCGCAGAAACGAAACTACTGGTTCAGTCAGATAGATAGACAGCCTTTCTATTTATTTATCGTCCCTTTTGTATTTTAAGTATTTTTTTCCCAGACATACCAAACACAACATTAATTGGGTGTATCTGAAAAAAATATAAAAGCTTTTTATTTTGTTATTAGGGTTCCGTGTCTCAAAGAGAAAAAACGGAACCCTTATAGGATCGCTTTATTGTCCGTCTGTCTGTACGTCTGTCAAGACCTTTTCTCTAAAACGCGTGTACGTATGTCAAATACGGAGGTCAGTTACGTCTTGATGCCTTGAAAAAATCACACTTCTAAGTTAACGCAATAAAAAGTTATAGCCATTTATGCACAAATTTTGGTATGAAAACGCACTTTTTCGAAAACCTATAGGGTACTTCCCGTTGAGCTAGAATTCTGAAATTCGGAAAGAAGTAAAACCTTACAGTATACATATAGGAATAAATCTAAAAATTGGTAAATAAAATTTATATCACTGGAAAAATCATTACCAACTTATGCATGTAGTTCGTTTCATACTAAATGTATGCAAGCACCCGCATATATAAGTTTGTCAACTTGTTGCAGGGAAGTGTAATTTTCTCAACGTCTATTACTTTTGCTCATACCTCCCGTTCCTACGGAACCCTCGGTGTGCGAGTCCGACTCGCACTTGGCCTGGTTTTTTTTTTACGTTACGAACAGTGACTTTAATGAGATATTATCTGGTACTTACACTGAAAAAAAAAATCGAAAATTCCAGTTAAGATTTCTTTTAACTAATTTATAGCTATCAGCGCAGAACAAAGCCTCCTTAAGGCTTGAAAAAAAAGAAAAGAAAAAAAAACAGGAAATCGATCCACCATATTCACCTACAACAGCATTGATATTATGGTAGCTAGTAACAGCAGCGATTTACAGTGTCATTAAAATTATTTTCGTCCCAAGTGCACCCGTCACACATTTCTCGATAGTTTTTACGCCGATCAGAATCGCGTCATAGCACTTTTATTGCTATTTTCATCGCTATTTTTATTGAAAGTTTTCGTTGGCACTGAACTGTCATTTGATTTTCACTGTCATTTGATTTTCAAGAACCATCATCACTATCACCTTATATTTTGGTTAAAGAATAGCTTTATCTATACTAATAATTAGCTGCGCCCCGCGGTTTCACGCGCGTAACTTTCGATCCCATGGGAATATTGGGATGAAAAATAGATGTTGGCCGATTCTCAGACCTACTCAATATGCTCACAAAATTTAATGAGAATCGGTCAAGCCGTTTCGGAGGAGTATGGCAACGAAAACTGTGGCACGAGAATTTTATATATTAGATAATATAAAGCTGAAGAGTTTGTTTGAACGCGCTAATCTCAGGAACAACTGGTCTGATTTGAAAAATTCTTTCTGTAGCAGTTAGTTCATTTGGCGAGGAAGGCTGCTTTTAACCGGCCGCGGCTGCGGTAAAAAAACGGATTCACGTAAACGAAGTGGCGGGCGCCCGCTAGTTTAGGTATAAAGAGATAGTGATAGATATTGCAGCCGAATTGGTCTGGTACGACCGGGGAGGTACCTCTCGGTTACACGAGACAGGCGTAAAGTAAGAGCTGTGCTGTGGCGTTTCGTGCGGTGTGTATCTGGTGGCTTATGGAGGAGGAAGGAGGAAGGAGCGCAACTCATCTCTATAACCTCTGTTGCGGAAGCGGATGTCTATGGGCGTCGTTGGTTCATGAAAATAGCTCAGAATTTTCTTTTAAGCACAATAACTATAAAAAACAGTAACATTAGACAATTAATACATTAAAAAAAATATAAATTATATAGACTTTTTTTTACCAATTTTTTACCAATTATTCTATTTAAATTATTGTAGTACCTAAACACAAAAACAAGAGAATATAATATTAAACTAACTCATTAACTCACAAATATTTGCATTATAAACAATCAGTAGGTGCAGTCTGATAAATTAGTACCTAAATATACATTTGATTAAAAACCATTTAGCAAATAGTATAAACCAACGTCCAATAATTAATACCTAGATATTCGCAAAATCAGAGGTAAATTTATTAAATTAATGGTCAGTTGGTTCGTCCAACGTTTGATTAATTATCTATGTTTATATTATAGTATAAAGGGGTGTGTTCATGCAGAGCCTTTTGATAACTTCAGTCACCCACAGACATCCGCTTATTTTTATGTTGAGGCGTTCTTCTTCTCTTCTCCACAAAGAACCGTAAACTAATTGTGTAAAACACGACCGCATATATTTATAGTACATGCAGCAAACGAACAGTCGCCATTTTTGTAACTACCAACGCTCTTAGAAGTCGCATAGAGGTTAATTATACATATTATGCGTTGCCCTCGTTCCTCCTCCCACCTACATGGGCCACGAATAAATATCTTTTTTTTTTAATGGTATAGGAGGGCAAGCAGCCGGAGCCATTTTTGTGACTACCGACGCCCACACACATCCCCATAAAGGCTATACAGATACGCTGCCCTCCTTTCTTCTCCCACCTCCATGGGCCACCTGCTACTTACACACCGCACGAAAAGCGATTTAAGATATCATATCAAAGTTTTAGTTTAGAAAACAGAAAAAAAGTACTGAGGCACAAATTGGATGCGAGAAGCAGAAGATTGCCGTATCAGATAAGGCTTTTGATAAAGTTCTGTATCTAGGATTGGATAGTCTATGGCTGGATCCATACATGATGTACATACTGTTTTATTGACGTGTTTTGATAGTATAAAAAACAGATACGAATTAGGCTAGGCCACCAATTATACAGTAGTTATAAAATAGGTACAGAATTTTTTACAAATATGCGATAAATTAATATAAAAACTGTGTATTCTTTATAGGTATTCGATGTGCACACTGCTATCGTCTGGGAGCAAAACCGCCCGATCATCCTGTACCACGTGGACGCAGAGGACGAGGGATGTCTGTACCAAATCAACTTTTGGGTACACGCTGTAGTTATAAAACTCCTACCATGCTGTATACTCACATTGATAAGTCTGTGGCTGATTAGAGAAGTGTACAGCGCCAATGAACACCAGAAAAAGGTACGCGTGTACAACGCCTGTCCGACCAACGACAAAGCACAGAGGAGGCAGTGCAAAGGCGACAAAAGGACGAACCGAACAACCAAAATGCTAGTCGCAGTGTTACTGTTGTTCCTTGTAACGGAACTTCCGCAAGGGATTCTCGGCCTTATGAGCGGGCTATTAGGTCGATGTTTCTTCAAACAATGCTACAATTTGTTCGGGGAAATTATGGACGCGCTGGCGTTGCTGAATGGAGCGATTAATTTCGTCCTGTACTGCTCCATGTCGAGGCAGTTTCGATTGACGTTCCGACAGCTGATGTGGCGGGCGAAGATACAAAGATGGCCGCCACCGCAGCCGTCGCATTCAGATGGCCTTAACACGTAAGTATAGAACATTCTGATAC
Source organism: Calycopis cecrops (assembly GCA_001625245.1). Taxonomy (NCBI): domain Eukaryota; kingdom Metazoa; phylum Arthropoda; class Insecta; order Lepidoptera; family Lycaenidae; genus Calycopis; species Calycopis cecrops. The sequence goes on from LUGF01029784.1 coordinate 144,560, forward strand.
TTAACACTAGGCTAGACTAACGTAGTGTCTAAAAGTCCACAGATACAAAAAAAAAGAATAATATTTAATCGCACCTATTCATTACACTTAAATATGCTATCCTATTAATATTATACCTAAAGCTAAGCGGATGTATATCTTTGTTATACTTTCACAGAAAAACTGCCGAATGTATTTTCTTGAAATTTGGCACAGATGTAATATAACAGTCTGGAGTAAAAAAAAGATTGCCTTGGGATAGAATTTACGCCAGTCAAATCGCAAAGCATAGCTAGTCTAAGAGCCTGTTCACAATAAGCGTTTTATGCGAGAGTCGACTCGGGCGTATTTCTGAACACAGCAACGGCGCAACACCCGAGTATCTCGACACGCCGACAGCTCGCGCGATTTATAAACGCATCTGGACGCCACATATTCTAGTGTCTCGGCAACGCGAGAGCGCCTACGCTCGAGTAAAAATAATCTGAACCGGCTCTAAGTATAAGATATAACTTACACTAAAATAACTTTTGAAACTCGATCATCTTGAAATGATCTATACTGAAAATTTCCTCTTTGAAATATCTTCCCACACAAGCACTCTTTAACAAGTTTTTGAAAGTTTATAACTGCAGGGTAAAAAATCCATTGCAGCGCTATTAAAAGTAAAGAACTATCTTAGTTTCTCTATCCGGCTTGGCCACGGCGTGAAATTTGCCGGCACAAGTTCGAGATTAAACTCGCGGTTCTCTTTGAGTTTGTTCATACGTCATCATCGTACAAAATGTGCAAGTAATTTAGGTTTATGCAATGTTGCATAAAGGAGAGGAAATATTAGTAAGAGTTAGTGCCACACTGCGTGCATGCATGCAGCCGAATTGGACCGGCACGCCGGGGAGGTACCTCTCGCTTACACGACACCGGTGTAAAGTGACAGCTGTGTGACGCGTTTCGTGCGGTGTGTAAGTAGCCCGTGGCTCATGGAGGTGGGAGAAGAAAGGAGGGCAGCGCATCTGTCACGAAATTGACTCCGACTGCTCGTTTTCCCCCTATAACATCAAAAAAGAAATGTTGCATGATGGTGCAATTTTGATACTTGTTCTCTGATTGTGAAGATACCTGTGGGTACTGGCTTAATATCAAATGATCCTGATATCTTCTATTGACACTCCTGTATATTCCTGTATTTTTAATTAAAATATATAATTTTTGTTAATTTATAGACTGATGATCATAATTCTTAACGTAAAGCTTAAGCCATTTAGAAACTTAACGTATATTAAGTTTTCTCTCAACAATGTTTGTTTCGTCATGACGGAGGATCGCGGTATACGATATTAAATAATTTGTATGTATATGAAATGCTCCTTGATAAAACAACTTGGTATTAACTCATATTAAATGGTTGATAGACATGATATGCATGTCTATGGAGATCCATGGAGTTGCAGATGACGTGCAGTCAGGTACTGGTGGAATCTACGTTAAATCACTAAATGGTTTTTTTATGCCATACTACATTATACAGGGTTATTTTTTGATCATCGGCCAAATTTTAAAATAAGGAAGTAAATATCATTCCAAGGGTGTGTTTTAAATTTTATCGTCTAAATGTAATATTTTGTTAAATAAAAATAGATTTGAAATGGTCCTTAAAAATACAGCGATCGTGGTTCATATGCGAAATGTATCGACTTCAAGGTCAGTGACGACAGTTGAGCGACACTAGCAAGTCATACGCCACGCGGTGACCAAGAAATGTGTTTATAACACGGACAAACTAATTTTAACTAATTATTAATTTATTCTTTTTTATTTCACAAATCGAATGTATTATTGATTCTGAACCAAACCTGAAAATTTGGCCGGTGACCAAAAATAACCCTGTATTGTAAAGGTACTTGTTGCAAACAAAGTCTTTCAATGATTATCGACGCCCAGCAACATCCACATAGCCAATGCTTTGTAGATGCGTTCTCCTTCGCCTCTTTACTCTTCAGTGGGCCACCGGAAACTCACACATCGAACGGCTCACGACAGCATAGCTGTCACTACGCTGGTCTCGTGTAAGGTTTACTCCAATTCCCACTATGAAATAATGCAAAAATTGTTTAATTTCATATATTTTTGTTTATTTCAGTGTGAAAACTTCGGTTCCATGAAACAAGAATGTACAAGATAAACAAGTCTTCGTGTTGCACCAGTTTGTATGAAGTCTACACGATAAGAAACTAGCTACTAGTTAAGTTAAGCTTATAATTAAGTGTCAGATAAGATAGCATTTTAATTATTATAAGTGTATATTGATGTATGGAGTGTTTTATGAAGGTATAATCTAAAACTTGCTTTGTAGTCAAAATCTTATTTAGGAATACAATTCAAATGTAGCCACAGCACACGTGGTCCTCTTGGAATCGGCGATAAGCGATTTTGCCACTTTTTAAAAGCTAACGCAGCGACCACACATTTAAAAAAGCCGAACGTGGGTCGCCTGCCAACCTCCGCGTATTGACAATCAAGAATCTGAGCAGTCGCTAACACGCGCGATTCCGATACCGCGTCTGAACGACGTGAGTCGCTAAATCGTATCGATGGAGTCGTAAAATCGCCGATCGCCGCTGCCATAAGTAGCTTGTGTGCTCACGCCCTAAGGCCAACCTAAGAGCACGTAATTTTGGCTAAAGTATTTATTGTACGTTTTATGTAATGTTAAAAGTTTGTAACCGAAATTTTCTCTCGAAAGTCATAAGTTATTTACAGTATTATTTTGTAAATTAGAAGTTATCTCTTCGCGTGAGCACAAAATTACGAAGCTTCTTTTAAGCTTCGTAATTTCCTGAATTATAAGTGTTTATAATAAAAATTAGGTATTTGATGTTTTTATGCTCATCTGTAATGATCATATTTTTCCAATGATTCGGCCATTGATTCTGTTCGGCCTGAGTCTTTCTTTTTATAGTATGTATACGCTCCTGGTTTGTAAATAAATAAATAAAATTTTTTACATAATGTAAACTTATGTAACACATACATAGTTATCAAATTCTATCTACTTTACTTTGGTGATTGACATGATCTAAGTTTTACTTGTCGGTTAATGGTAAAGGCGCACACACTAGTCAGATACGATAAGATTGTATCTGCGTTTAAAACTATCCTTCAATATATTATGTCTGTGCCTACAGATACTTAATCTGTGAAAAAGAAATTGTAGTTACTATTTTATTAATTATTTACTAGTTACGTTTAATGTTATTAAAATCGACTTAATGTATGGTCACATATCTATACAATATTATGTACCTATATAATATATTACTTGTAATCTACGAGACGCTGCGAGTTAAATTATTTATCATATACTTATACAATGCTGATTATATAAGTACTTCGATCAACATTTAGATAAATAACTGTAATCCACGATCAATCAAAAGCTAATAGGTATAAGTGAAATATGATAGCTTAATAGGTATCATTTAATTTGGCTATTTAAAATATCAAAGATAAGTATTTTCTTTTTATGTAAAATTTAAATCACTACCTATATTGTTTATAACGTAAATACTATTTTATTTTCGATCATTTCGATCATTAAATTAATATTTATATTTAGTTTTTACTTACATGAATACCGTATTTTTACTATAAATAAATTATTATACAATTTTTAAATACATTCTTCTATTAATCTATAGGTAATATCGTGGTGTATAGGATAGCATGTTGTTTATTATCCTCTATCGTCTTCACGCATTTGAAATGGTTCTTCAGATATTTATGGATGCTTACCAGGCTCGGTAATAAGCAGACAAGAGGTTTACTCCAAAATATTCTACTTAAGAGCTATAGCTGACACAAATATAATAAACACCACAGGTTATATTAAGCAGCTGGTAAACTGCCCTTCTTTATCCTCCCACCTCTATGGGCCACCGGCTACTTACACACCGCACGAAACGCGACATCACAGCTGTCACTTCACGCCGGTTTCATGTAAGCGAGAGGTATCTCCCCGGTCGTGCCGACCCAATTCGGCTACATGCATGCATGCAGCGTGGCACTACCACTTGCTATGCTGTAATGGAAGTTATGTAAAACTAATGGAATTGTGCTCTCTATACTCGTGAAGGCTTGAACTAAATGCTTTTAAGCTCGATCAATAACTCATTTAGCTCAATTTTCTATTCGTGTCTCAATACACAAGGCAGACGACTTTACACTTAAGTTAGTTGGTGTTGAAAGCAATTAGTCCAGCTACTAAAAAAGGTCTCATTCAGCTTGGGATCCAACTTGGGAGATTTTTTATTTGAAAAAACAATGTTACGTAACACGTTGTTCGAGACCCCCTCCCGCCCCTGTAACGTACCGTATTGTTTTACAAAAGCCCCCCTGCCCCCAATTGCGTTACGTTATACTTGAACGCTCCCTTACTTGATACCTGATAGTGACAGCTATGGTGTCGCTTTTCGTATGATGTGTGAGTATCCGGCGCGGTGGATGAATCCCCATGGAGGAAGGAGGGCGACGCATCTGTATAACCTCTATGCGGATGTCTATGGGCGTCGGTAGTCATGTACATGGCTCTGATTGCTCGTACGCCTGTCTATGCTATAAAAGTTTCGAGGTGGTGCAGTTGTGAACTAATAGGGATAGTGTCAATATGGCAATTTTTCGTCAGACCGGTGTAGAGAATAGTACTCGTATTTGCATGATGTTTTATTTAGCTACAATGCGTCATGATGAAAGACCGTTAATATAATTCCAGTTTAATATTATGGCCCATGGAGGTGGGAGGCGATAGGAGGGCAGCGCATCTGTACATCCACTATGCGCATGACTATGGACGTCGGTAATCATTAAATGGCCCCGACTGCTCGTTTGCCCCCATAAACCATTTAAAAAAAAAAAGCAGGAACAGTAAATACCTAGGCCAAACATCATTGAGTATATTTCTCGTATTGGCACGACTTTTTTATATTGCAAATTACCACAAGAAAAATAATAAATACTATTAATATTTATTGTCCGTCTGTAAACAACAGTACGGAAACAAATATCCCTAAGCCATTCTACGCTATAAGCAATATCCTTCCTGAATACATAGAGCAAAAAACATCGCCCTCGTAAAGTCTAAAATTGTAATTAAACCCAGAGGCGATTCAATTGTAAACGAAATATCAAAGGAAACTGAGTTTAAAACTAAACGTGAACATTTTATCACGTAGGAGTCATATTAAAATTCCACTAGGTACATTAAAAAAAACAAAAACATCAAAGTTTTATTCGCTTTAAAGCGTTCAGCGCTTTAATATTTGAATTCGACAGTTGTTTTTTGTTGTTGTTGAAAAGTTGTTTATATGAGCGATGTCTTAAAATCTGTTTATAAAATTGCAAGTAACTTGGTCTTGAAATAGCTGACGTCTGAAGATATATAAATTCTATAGAAGTTTGCTAACAAAGTGTAAATTGAAAATGCGAATTCATATTTATTTATTTTGTATAAATATTTTTTTGTAGGACATTATATTTAAATCAGAAACTCACCAAACACTGTAGGCGCTAGCTCTGCTGAAGGTATAGGTACCTAAAATTGCGAAATTTATCGTAAATAAAATCTTTAAATTTTATAATATTTACTTTTACCTGTGTCAGAATTAAGGTATGTATGTGTGTAGATTTCTATGTTCCCTGCTTCAGGCCCAACGGTTTGACGGATTTAAATCGTTATGAGCAGCCCCGGATGCAAGTGGGGGCTTAGGAGGGCTGCAGCGCCGGGCCCCGTGAGACTTAAGGGCCTTAGGATCATTTTTGTGCCCATATAGGGGTCCCATTTTCAACTCAAGGCGTCCAAGCCCTGCTAGAGCTTAAAATCTAGCGTTGGGTATGCAGTGCCGTTAGATTCGTCTTGCTAACGCGAATACACGAGTACACTAAAATATATTTAAAGCAGGCAGTTTATGTTTTTCATTGCAATAGCCAATATTATTAATATATATATACTTATGTTTTTCATTCATCATTATAATGTTATTCTTTATGTTATTTGCTTTTTCAAAGATTTGTATATTTTTAATTTTATATTAGAGTGAATGAATATGATATAATTAATACTATACGTACTTATAAATTAAGGCTGCATTTAAAACAACAACTACAAATAGGACTCAAAATCTCATGAGCTTTGAATATTATGTTTATTTGGTTCTAGTATGTAAAATATAATAAAATAGGTATGGCTTTGTGTGAAAATTAGATAATATATTATCATCTGAGAGATTATTCCTGTCCGAATATTATCTAATCTAAAAATATTTTAAACCTTAGTAAAGTACCTATTCTTACAAATGTGATCCTAATTCACTAAACAAGGAAAAATTATACGTACTTATGGTATCTTAAATGTTTTTGTTTCTAGGCACAAGGACAAGGCGTACAATATGAAATAATCTGAAGAATTATGTACATAATGATATAGTTGTACTTATAATATGTAATAGTAATACTTCACACCTTTAATGTTTCTCTTGTACATTTGATTATACAATCAATATTTTGTAAAAACAAAAGAAAAACGTAATCTAGAAATAATAAGGCTATAAATGTGTGTCATTTGTAGAGTGCGAATGTATATGTAATAAAGTATATTTTTTAACAATGTAGACTTATTGTACAGATACATTCAAGACGACTTGTTCTGCATTTGAATTCAAAAAAAAGAAAAAAAAACTGCTCCTAAAAACAATGTCGTCATAAGCGTGTGGTAACCCAGTGGAATTACGTCACTAGAATGTAGACGTCACTAGTAAGAAGTAGTGCCATGCATGCTTACATGCAGCCGAATTGGGCCGGCACGATCGGGGACGTACTTCTCGCTTACACGACACCGGCGAAAAGTGACAGCTGTGCTGTCGCGTTTCGTGCAGTGTGTAAGTAGCCCACGTAGGAGAGAGGAGGATGGAGGGCAAAGAGTAGTCATAAAAAGGCCTCTGACTGCTTGTTTGACCTCATAAACTATATAAAAACAATCCTACTAATATTATAAAGGTGAAAGTTTGTGAGTGTGTTTGTTACTCTTTCACACAAAAACTGCTGAACGGATTTTCATGAAACTTTACAGTAATATAGCTTTCATATCAGTATAACATAATAATTTAAAATTTATAGGGATTTTTTATAATTTGATTATAATATAACGATAACTGTCAAGTAAGTCGGAAAAAAATCAGTCTCCTGAGAGCAATATTGGCGTGCGCTGCCCTAATCATTGGAGTTACGCAAATATATTTACTGTAGGATTATTTATCTTAAACAGTTCTAAATAAAAGTCCGCGACAGCCGACCGCGATATATATTTATCTTTTATGTGTAAGTCACGATGACCAAAATAGTGAACCAAACATTCAATTAAATTGGATATTTTTTAACGATGCACATTTAAGAATATTTATCGAACTCTTATGAAAACTAGTGGCCGCCCAGTGGTCGAAATTCGACCATAAAATTATATTTAATTATAATTATAAGTTGTTGAATATAAATTATTAAAATATTACTGAATATGACCTGAAAAAATAAAACGTCAGTTTTATTTCGCAAATCAGCTGATGGGCTGCTACCTTAGATCATTACTAAACTACTTTCCACTGGACTAAAATTAAAAAAAAAAAATATTTACAGTTGTCATATGTCATTCCAATACCATTTAATAAAAAAAAATTGTCATATGTCATTGTCAATTGTCAAAAATTGTCAATGATAAAAACAAATATTTAAAATTGTACATACTTTATTTCTATTTTGCAATTAAGAAATCTGAATAATTTTTGGCACACAATCACGCCGAGACCTTTAATTTGACACCTTAACCATAATTTTACGTTGTGTGGTTCGGCCAAAAAGTCCAGGACAAAAATCGGCTTCCGCTATTAATATATAAGATTGATACATCTGTCACTTTACGTATTGAATGTAGATAAACTTTGTCTTTTACACTAAGTAAATTTGGACGAACAGATTAAAAGTTATTATCACGATAAGATTGACTTAAACTGAATATCTAAAGCGCCTAAAATGCGCGGCGACAAATTCGATTCTCAAAGCGGTTTATTGTTTCATACAATACGTATATATTTAATATAATATATATTTCAGTATAATATTAGACTATGTATAACAATAACAACACCATTTTTGAAGTCGGAAATCCACGCGGGCGAAGCTGCGGGCGGAGGCTAGTATTTCATAAAGTAAAAAAGTATTTCAATTAGCTAGATAGTGGTAAGTTCTTTACAGGAAGCGAGAGAACTTTCAATGTTCTTAGTTACCAACTTCACAAAGGCCGTGAAACAGCGCTGGTATAAGTAATAATATATTTCATAAAGTTTAAGACTTTAGAGAATAAAGCAACTCGCAACATTCTGATAAGTATAACAAATATGACACAACTGAAATTACGACTTTTTAGAATGTAAATTCAACCGGTAAGATGACTTACTACTCGGCCGCGTTAACATGGCACCTGGCTCAATTGATGACGTTTATAGTACTGAGTGAAAAAAAAATTTAAATATAAAAGTTTTTTTTTTTTAAGTATGTGATATTATATCAACATTTATTTTGTGCTAAGCCTTTATTATGAGCTTATTGCTGTGGCTACACCGGACGGAGGGGCAGATTTAGTACAGAAGATAGAGAAACAAAACTTATAAGGAATTATATAATATACATTTATTTGTTGCAGCCCTTCAATAAATATCAATGGATATTCGATTCAAATGGATTCAATTCGCGCCCATGGATGTGGAGAATACGGCTTTACGCTCCGTACCATTCGACACAATCGGAAAAAAATCCATGCCAGTCGTCACTGAAGATTGAGACGCGAAGCTGGCTAACAAAAAATAATATAAATTATGATGCCACAATTACCAAACCAGAATTATACCAATTGATAAAAATAAATAAACTTAAAAAAATATGTGGTAGATGAATTATTGAGAAACAATAGCCACGAAGTCGTACGTCTGCCACCTTACCACTGCGATTTAAATCCAATCGAACATATCTGGAATTTAATAAAACAAAGGGTGGCTGACAAAAATATCGATCAGTCAGAAAGACAAATAGAAAAAATAAAAAGAGATAAGTAGCAGGTGGCCCATGGAGGTGGGAGGAGAAAGAAAGGCAGCGCATTTGTACCTACAGTAATAATAAATAATAACAAAAAATAAAAAAATAAATAAAATAAACTAACATAAAAATAGAATTTTAATATCCACTGCAATTTTTTTGACCCTTCTAATTATTTTTTTTTTATAAAAAGCATGTGCTATGTCATTTCTAACACCTCTAGGAATATGTGTTCCAAAGTTTTATAATGATCGGTTGACTAGTTTTTGCGTGATAGCGTACAAACAATCACACATTCACATTTAAAATATTTGTAGGATAATTATCATAATTTTTATCAATTAATCATAACCTAACTCTTCAATGCCAGACATAACAGAGCTTTCACTTTCGTCGTCCTCGGTACCACTCTCACTTGCGCCTATTACCAGACATTGCGGTGTGTAAGTAGCCGGTGGCCCATGGAGGTGGGAGGAGAAAGGAAGGCAACACATCTGTATAGCCTCTATGCGGATGTTTATGGGCGTCGGTAATCATGAAAATGGCTCCGGCTGCTCGTTTGCCCTCCTATATCATAAAAAAAAAAGACATAAGTTTACGGACCCACCCGATGCCGCCATTTCGTAAAAAATGTTTAATGACTAATAACTATGTATCTTTTTCAAATAAAAAATAATGCAAAGAAGAATCTAAATCAATATTGTGACACGTAGTTCAGTAAATAATAGAATTCAATATAAAATAAAGTACTTACTGCGTAAATAATTCACCTCATTTTTAATAAAAAATTGCGCGTGAATGTGACACATATGCTGCTCGCAAAAGTTGTGGCGTCATTCGCGCGAGCGGCGGGGGGTGACATTTCTCTATCATCACAGGATCCCTAGACATGGACAGACTTATTCTCTCGTCACTCGTTCCCCGTCAAATCCGATGTACGGTATCGCCCGCTGTACGGAATGTGCCGCCGTTCCCCTATACCAATGTGCGTCTTAAAGAGTCAGCAACGCTGCTGCCCCATCCGGTGATGATGCACGATTATGTTCAAGCTGAACATTTGTGTTAAATTTGGAGAACGCAATGTCTCTAATAACAAATTTATGTGGGTAGCTGTTACAAAATAAAACGTCCAAAACTAACTGTTAAAACAAAAACTAAAACTACTAAAAACTAAAAAAAAACAATAACAAATATATTTTTTTTAAGTAACAAGAAATTTAAAAAAAACTGTGATGCTAACGCTACTTGTCTTTTACATCAAAAGCCTGGTGCCATGTTAACGCGGCCGAGTAGTATATAAAGTACTACCTCATTCGCGATTTTCTGTCCAATATCTTTTTTGACAAACAAATGGTCCAACAAAGATTATTTTTATTTTTTTTTTAGTTGCGAGCACCCTGGGGTTAGCACAAGCCACTGTATTTGTGGTCGATGGGGGGGCAGACCCCCCTTCTTTCCCAGCTACTGGGAGAAGACAAACCGGACTATTGCGATTAATAGGTTATACTATTATTATCTTGGCCGAGGACAGCGGGTGTCCTCCTCTCCCCACCTCTAACGGAGAGGAGCAGCTCACGCGCGGCAGCTAAAAACTGGCCGACACGGGTCATGAGCTAGAAGAGCTCTATGAGCTATCATGACTGGGGGGCCCAACAAAGATTGTTTTTTAGATAGTACAAGCAACTGAAATAAGGCAGCAAGACTGGAAAGATTCCTCTCATACACATGGTCCCCCCGCATGCTTTCATGCAGTTTGTGAATTGCTGGTAGCTCGCTGAAGGCGGAGGGAAGGAGAGAATCGCACCGCGCGGCATGTGTTTTAAATGGTTTACAGTTGCTGGTGGTCAGTTGGAGGTGAAGAAGGAGGAGAACAAAGAATATACAGAACAATTTCACGAATGTTTAATTATTGTTGTTTTTTATAGCAGGAGGCTAACGAGTAATCTAAGCGATTTCCTCGACTACCGACACCCATAGAGACTATACAGATGCGTTCCCCACTTCGTCCTGCGCCCTCTCCGTGTCGTGTAGCTAGAGGTACCTCCCCGGTCGTGTCGGCCCAATTAGGCTACATGCTTGCATGCAATGTGGCATATTATTGATTTTTTGACGTTTTAATCCAATTACTCACATCGCTCTAAAAAAATTATTACTTTACACTGGCGTTATGTGAACCAAATTCATGTGCAATCATGCAATTGTAAATATAACATACGCAAGTCCTACTGGCACTAAAATTGCGGAAGTTTGTGTGTTTATGATTCTTTTTATGATTCTTTCACACAAAAACAGAACCGATTCGGAGGAAACAGCACTGATATTGATATAAATCTGCAATAACACTTTTCATTTGGAAAAATATACGTGGGTGTAGAAACCCTTCCTTGGGGAAATCCGTTTAAAAGAAAATCTTTTCCTTATTTTCCATCTGTGAGATCAAAATCCTGAAATATCCTAAAATAGAATTTCATTAAATCGTGTAGTAACTTTTGATAAACGAGATCGCATCATCTTGTAAACAAGCAAAAACTTTTTGTCCTTCGATAAATTTATATCAGCAGAAAATCCTTTTGGTGAATAAAAAGGATTTGAACTAAGTAATGTGGGTGAAGTCAACTACACGGCAAGAAAATATCTACTTGGGCAGATTATATATTGACTCCGAAACTACTGGACCGATATCAATTGTACTTTTTTGAAAGTAAGTAAAGTATGTAAGTGTGTAAAGTAGTAAGCAAACCGAGAAATTCGAAATTCGTTACAGAATGTTCTTTTAAGATGTACGTGAGCACTAAGAATGGTTTTTCCGGAATTGAATCCCTAAAGGGATGAAATAGGGGGATGAAGTTGATATGGATTTTTTAAATTTCTTATCCTTGGCGCCCAACGAAGTGGACAAGTGTAGTGAGCCACTTTACTATAAATAATATACATATATGTATACATACAGGGTCTGTCGTAAATAATGGACAACCCGTGACCTGGAGTTAGTACGTGTCTAAAACTGTAAGAAAAACGTAATTTTTTTCCAGACTTCCTTACCGTATGAAAATGGCTTAGCCTTTTATACTTTTTTATAAATTTCGCTACTTTTTTCATTCATTCTGTTGCCATTTCATCAAATTTAGGTATTTCTTTGTTATTTTTGAAGTTTGATTTTTCTAAAGACGTGTGCTATTTAATTTTAGTAACATTTTAGGTGTTTTTGATGTTAAAAATTTTAAAAATCGTCATTTTAAGATTTTTTTTACCAATTTTTTTCTTAATGTCAACTTTTGATCGCTTACTGTGAAAAAAAAAGTACGGTGCTAGAGTTGCCCATGATCTTAATAAATAGTCTAGTATGTGTAGATGTATATCCTGTATAAAGGAAAAAGTGTACAGCAAAGCTATAAGTTCTGTGGAAGAGTTGCTTGTACGCATACAAGTAGCAGCAAGTAAAATTGAAAAAGCTGGCTATGTACTTCGGATAAAAAAATCTTTTATTAGGCGATGTAGATGCGTAATGTGCTGGACACCCA
>LUGF01029784.1:165485-176261 GCA_001625245.1 Calycopis cecrops
AACATCCGAACAAAAGCTTGTTCAATAAATAAATAATCCGCTATAAAATCCGATAATTAGTTCTATTGTAAATAGAGTACCTATTTATTATTAATAGAGTAAGTTGCAACAAAAACAACTGTTGCTAAATTTTCACAATTCTGTTGCTGAATACAGCTCATCTACTTCGTATTTCAACGGTTTTCATAATACAATGTAATCTACTCTACTGTCTGTAAACTACAATTTAAATTCGTGACAATTAAAACTTCATATAAAGCTCCTTAATGAATACTAAAAATTATAAATGAATTACCTTTGAAAAACTAAAACTTACGTGAAGTTATTTTTTATAACATAAGAGGTAAACGAGCAGTCAGAGCCATTTTCATGATTATTACGCCAATAGACATTAATACATAGGATATACAGATACGTTGCCCTCCTTTTTCCTCTAATATCCATCGGCCAAAACTTAACGAATATGATCCTGAAGTATATTCGCAAGAGTAGCAAGTAAGTTAACGCAATAAAGCGTTACGGTTGTGCTACGCTAGATAGACCACACAAATTTATTCCTCAAGTCTATCATGCTACGCGGCTACCATCGCTCTTGAGAAACGATATTTTTAATCTCAAGTAGACAATTCCAATATTTATGAATGTATACTATACTAGCACTATACTAGCTACTTCGTTGTACATCAAAAATCTAAATATTGAACCATGATAAAAACCGGCCAAGTGCGAGTCGGACTCGCGCACGAAGGGTTCCGTAAAATTATCTACGAAAACGGGAGCTTATCTTTTGTATGGGAGCAAAAAAATCACGTTTATTGTATTGGGGACCCCTTAAATATTCATATTATTTAATTTTTTAGTATTTGTTGTTATAGCGGCAACAGAAATACCTACACCATCTGTGAAAATTTCAACTGTCTAACTATCATAGTTCATGTGATACAGCCTGGTGACAGACGGACGGACATCGGAGCCTTAGTAATAGGGTCCCGTTTTTACTCTTTGGGTACGGAACCCTAAAAATAACCTGTTACTTGTGCCCTGTTGCTGATAGATCCGGGGCACTCTACCACAGCGTCCGAAGGCTCTCGCAGTGTCGGTAGGGGCCCCGTGCCGGGTCCGACACACCCTTCCGGCTCACCCAGGGCCGGTTGAACGGTGCCTAAAAGCATTTTCCCTGCGACAAAAAAAAATTATTACCTTTACTTCTTGCCTTTTACTTCTTGACCTTTTACTTCTTGATAATGTATCTTTCTATTAGAGAAAGAACGGTTAAAATCGGTCCAGTAGTTTTAGAACGTATTCGATACAAAGAAACTAAAGAAAATCTCTTTTTATGTTTCGTAATAATAGATGAGAAATAAAAAGTTACAACTACCACGAAGCTACGTTCTCGATTAGTTTTACTAGCCCGATTAGGCTTCAAGCCTCTTAAGAAATAAATAAACATTGATAAAATTCACTCCAAATTACCGTGAAACAGGATCTTCCTACTCCTGTATTCGTCTAATTAATACCGTTGCGGGTTCGAAGAAATATATATCTTCTCTTTCAGGCTCAGTATGAATGAATGAGTTGGTGGGATAACCAAGATAAAAATACGTCCCTTGAAAATTTCCTTAGAGATTCATACGATTAATAGCAAGCACATTGACCGAGACCTCACCAGCTATTAGTTTAGTCACGCTCAAGATTATTTCTAGAAAATACTGTGATAGTCTTTTTAATTTAAAGGGTAAAGCAGCAGTCGGAGCCATTTTCATGACTACCGACGCCCATAGACATCCGCATAGAGGCATATGCGCTGCCCTCTTTTCTCCTCCAGTGTGATACTACCTCAAAAGTAGTCAAAATAATTGTTTTTTTTTCTAACTCACTGCATCACACGGTTGGTTATGTGTGTATGTTGATTGCTGGCCATAGCAGGGAACAGTACATTTTTTTTGGTAACGCAGGGGAATACCTTTACGTACGCTACCTACTGAAGCCCTCAGCCCTGGTGGCTCTACCGGCTACAGTGTCGGGCTCGATACTAGAAGAAATACTAGGAACAGGCACAAACTAGATGTACCATTTCATAGACTGAGCAGAGTAAAGAATTCCTTTAGGGGTCAATGTTACATACGCCTCTACAATAAGATCCCAGAAAGCGTTCAAAACTCTAAATCAACAAATTTAAAAAAGTAGTTAAGGAACGCTTGTGTGGTAAGGGATATTACAAAGTAATAGATTTTATGACAGATACCACACCTTGGGAATAGTACCCTCCTCCCAGGCTACTTCTATACAAAAATAAATGTAAATTGTATTTTTTATTGCATATAATTAAGAATGTATAATGAAGAAATTAATGAGGCCCGCTGAGTTTGTTTTGCCGGTTCTTCTCAGGGCTAGGGTTGAACCGGTGGTAGATGAAATTTTTGACGTTCAAAAAGCAATTTTTTAAATTATATTTTGAATAAAAACATTCTGATTTTTATTTTGATTTTGACAATTGGGTTGCCCCTACCGAATAAACCCCTGTTGACTCTCTGATTATAACGGCTGAAGGTTTGTAATTGGACGGATCTGCAAGTACCAGAATCCCTCCATCGACAGTCTGTCCTCGGCGAAAACTTCTCCTCCTTGAGCGCTGACTAGCTTCCTCAACAGTCCATACAACGGTTTGAAATCGTGCAATGTGGTCAGGTTCCCATCCTGACACCTGGCCCCAGTACTTCAAGGGCCCGCCCACCTATATCCAAACCCTCATTCCAATCAATGCCTCTACTGATTCAGAGGGACGAGAGACCCTGAGTCGAGTTGCTCTGAGTCTGTGGATCACAAAGGCACGCAAGCCTCCCCACCTCGACTAGGTGGCAGCATTTGGGGGGGGAGGGAGGAGATAATAATACCTGCTAATATATTTTATCGCGGTTTATTTAACTTCGATTAAATTATTTTGCAACCCTGATCGCAGGTGGACTGAGCGACAGATGTCACACACACGAGTTATTAATAGTGTAAAAAGTTCTTATTATATGTTGCTGTCTATAAATAAGCACTCTTTGTGTCAATCAAATATCTACCAGAGATGCTGTAGACCAAGATGACACCCGCGGGGTTTTAGTGAGTTTTCGGTTCATCCGGGAGTCCCCCACGCACCCACCGGACCTCACTCAAGGTCCTGACAGAGCACAAATGCATTGTGCCGCGAAAACAAAAAATATATAATATACTAGCAGAAGGTACCCTACCTTCTGCTGCTTGCGTTGTTACGCGTGGCGCCATCTCTCGAAAATTGGTCGTACAACAACTTTGGTAAAGATCATCACTTGATCGGTCATGTGATGATCTTTAGCAAAGTTTCATCAGCATCAGTTTACGGTTCTATAGAGATAGAGAGAGATATTTTAATATATATAGATTCTATGTATTACTATAATAGTTCCCACATTCGTTTCGTGATCTCACTAAGTGGCTCCAACGGAAGAACAGTGCTGTTTCATGACAGCAACAGACTGAGTTGGAACCAATTTGTGGCACACATAAGATTATGTACATTTCTTATGCATTGGTTAATCTCTTTTTCCATTTCAACTAAATTATGTGTATCGCAAATATATAATTCTTATTCTTATTCTTAATCAGACATTATAGAGACATAATAGTAAAAACCACGTACATGCAATCTCGTAATGGTGTCTTCACGAGTGCCGAACCGCTATTCGATTGAAACGACGCGTGTCTGGTAAATGGCCCCGCCAGCGGTAGCTCTGTTATCTACTGCACCATTTTCAATTCAACGAGCACTTAAACCATTGATTGTAGATTCCATGGCTTGTATTTATTCTAATAGTCGTGTCCATTTCCATATTACTTGATAATTTCATCTCTTTTCGTTTCATTTACCCTTACATATTAATACAAAGCTTCGTTTTTCTCATAAAGCGGCCGTAAAATAACGGTGAACGACGATTGATGACGTCACTGAAAGGTTAACTACTTATATTATATATGATACATATTTCTTATTGTCAATTGTAGTACCACACTACATGCTTGCATGCATCCGAATTGGTTTGTCACGACCGGGGAGGTACCTCTCGCTTACACGAGACCGGTGTAAAGAGACAGCTGTCCTGTCGCGTTTTGTGCGTTGTGTAAGTAGCCGGTGGCCCATGGAGGTAGGAGGAGAAAGGAGTGCGCCACATCTGTATAGCCTCTAAGCGGATATCTATGGGCATCGGTAGTTGTGAAAATGGCTCCCATAAAAAAATCAGGTACTCAACGAAAAACAACGCCATCTTGCAACGTCAATGAAAAACTCGCACTACTTACGATTCACCCTTGTAAAGAACCTTTCCGAACCCCTCCCTCCAGATTTACCTTTCCATTGGTATTAAAAAAGGGTATTAGGTACATTCCCCGGCCGCTCCCTCCATAATATTGTAAGCGTTCAATAAACGTCTAAAACACTAAATTACGCTGTTATTCGCCAAAAGTTATGGGCCATGATAAAACACCGCTTGTTTTATTACTGAATCAATAACATTAGTGGCCACGGTGCTTATAAAGCATTTATAAACGACCACAAACAGGTATAAATTATATATTACTTAATTATATATTAGTGTAACAGTTAACTTTATATATTGCCGTGACTGGTATATTTCGTGCTGACTTATATGTTAATTGCGTAGCAACTAACGCTAGTTTCATATAAAAGTCAGAGCAGGCGCCCGCAAAAATGAGCTTTTTATAAAATTTTATGGTTATCGTAGTTATAATAATTATATCAAATTATCAAAGTTGTACAATAAGTAAATGTTAGTTCTTAACGAGCAAAGGAGTAATTGCAGTAGCTCTTATAAATTATTACTAATACGTTATGATCCACGTAAACAAAAAAATAATCTCTTTAATGTCCGATTTACACGTACAAGTTGTTAAGTCGGTAACTTAATTTTAAGTGAATACTGGCATGTAATCACTGAATTTAGAAGTAACCTAAATGTAGTCAACAACTAAACAAGTAAATTAGATTTTTAAGTGATTAATTGCAACACAGAATTTAGTAACAAGTTGTAAATTAGATTTTTAAGTGATTAATTGCAACACAGAATTTAGTAACAAGTTACAACTTAAAATTTAGTTAACAACGAAATTAGATTTTTAAGTGATTAATTGCATGTACCTAAACATAGAATTTAGTAGCGGTCTACGACTTGAAATTTAGTTAACAACTAAACATGTAAATTAGATTTTCTTCTATTTTCGGTAAAGGTGGTGGGCGGGGCTTTTCAATTGTCACGTTTGGACGGGAATTTATTAGTTCAATTCATATGTGTAGTGACGCGCTCAGGTTCAATTGTGTATTCGTAGTGTTTTTCGTGTTCCTCAAATAAAGTGGCACTTGCGGCATCTCTGCCTGATGTCTATTTATTACATTTTTATCTGGAATCTTTTAGATACCTATTTTATATAGTTAGTGTTTAAATAAACCGCGCTAAATCGGTTAAAGACCTTTTATTGTCCTAGTTAGTATTCGTTATATATTCTACTAGTGATTTTGTCAATGGCGTAGAAAACTCACTGAAAACAAATACAATCACAGAATTTAAGATATTTCGATACGTTGTTTAACATCTCGAGTGAACTTATGAGTTTAACTACTTAAATACGTTTGGACAATGCAATTAATCACATAAAGCTAAGTTAAAATGTATTTACTTAATCACTTACTACTTGTAAATCAGGCATAACTCGATTGTGCTGTTCTTTGTTTTGTTTGATTGTATATTTGTTGTTCTTTCATAAAAAAAACCTACGGCATTTGACAGAGATCACAAATATTTTCCATAATACACCAGGGTGTGGTTCATTCTATTAAAATATATTGTCGTATTATTTACCCTACAGAACTCCAGTCTCCTTGAAAATAAACTGGTTTAAGAATAGATTGGGGAAACTAGAAATTTTCGAACTGTTCGATACACACGCATCAGCTTATTAGCTGCAAGTATTGTTTAAATTATAAATAAAAATAATAATGTAATTTATCTAAATCTTATTATCTCAAAATTACTATAATACTGATGTAAAAAATCCTTTATATTTCCCTAAAGATGAAAAACCGATACGATTACGCTTTCCAAGAATACAATTGAAAAAGAAATTGAAAAGAGTTATTGTTCACCATAAACAAGATAATAATCAACTTTATAAAGAGTAACAATTTTCTTCGAAATAATTCTGTCAACCAGCAGCTAATAGGTAAAGTTATCCGACTACGTCAGAAGGAGTTTGAATGTATTTTAACCTACTACTACTACCGACGTCCACAGACATCCGCATATGGGCTATACAGATGCGCTGCCCTCCATCCTCATCCCTCCTACATAGGCCACCGGCTACTTACATACCGCACGAAGCGCGACAGTTGTCACTTTACGCCGGTCTCGTGTAAGCGAGAGGTACCTCCCCGGCCGTGCCTCCCTAATTTGGCTGAATGCAATCATGCAGAGTGGCACTAATATATAATTATTTTACACTCGCCTTCGCTGTGGATGAGAATGGATGTGCCTACATGTATACTATCGCTTACGGCGAGTTCGTCTTCATATTATTTTAAATGATTTGTCTAATCTACTTGTTCTGAACCATATGGCTGCCATCTAGTTTCAATTGATTTACATCAATCAATCAATATTGTAATTCCGATGTGTGCCGAGTGGCCGTTCGGGCCCGATGACGCGGTTCGGTCGCTTACCGGGCGGCTCGCGACGAGTGGAAAATTGCATTTGCTTCGCGGACGCGTGAGTTTGAGAAAAGACGCCATTACGCTCTCGCCTTTGAATTACGCCTTGTTTGTTGCCGCTGAGATCGGACGCGTACAAAAGTTAGATTTGAGTTGTCATACTTAATAATAATTTACGTGTTGTTTTCCCTGTTAATATTATCGGGAGTGTAAATTAATTGTTGGACTAATATTTGAACCTGTGTGTTTGTAAAGTCGAATATAAAGACTTTGATACCCCGCTTGACGAGGCTTGCCTAAGAAGATTCATTGTCGGCGGATTGGTGCTTTACGGGTGACAAGCTAAGTATATCTCATTACACGCTTGAAATTTATGGCCATAGGTTTTATAGGATAATGTGATATATCTTAAGCCGTACCATACAGCACAACAAGACACATAAGATACTTGCACCTATTTAAATTTAATTTAGGTCTGCGTAATCGCAGACAAAGTTCTTTCTGAATTGAGCCCTGTGTATATATAATAATTGTCTTCCACTGCGCAATAAACCCAGGAGCAGAATTGAACACTACTAGAATTATATATATATAGTATTGTATATGTATAAAATAGTATTTTCTTCTACTTGTCTAGCTAGATGAAAAAAGAATGAGTAAATTGTTAATTTTTCTAATGATAGACAATCATATCGGCGCTTATTGCTGTAATGTGTATAATTAATAATATAATAATTATGTAATAGAATAGAACAGAACAGAACAGAGCAGAGCCGAGCAGAGCAGAGAATAACAGAACAGAACAGATCTAATTATAAATTAGTTTTGTATGACATAAATTAACCACTCCCACTTGCAAGAGCACGTGGCATCAAAGCACTAACTAATGAATTCGATAGTCGTTATTAGATTTTTTATGGTATACCATATACTATAACCCTATAAGAGGCAAACTAGCAGTCGGAGCGATTTTCATGACTGCCGACTCCCATAGACATTCGCATATAGGCTATACCGATGCGTTGCCCTCCTTTCTCCTCCCACCTCCACGGGCCATTGCTTGATTGCGCGTCACTGATCAAAATCAATCCAATAAAAATAGTACAAAGGTTGCTACTAAAACAAAATGTTCCTCAAAATATATTTATAAATTATATTTTCTTATTATTATACATATTTTTAATGAAAAAGCTTTGCTTAAGACTCACGTAATACCTACATTTTTAATTTCAGTATGAAAGCGTTCAGTTTTCTGTTCATTACTCGAATTAATTATTTTTGATTGATTCACCTTCGAATGGAATACTTAATGAACTGCTATCATGGCATTGGTTTTTTTATTGTAGTCGTAAATATTAAACACCCCCCTACCCCCGGTTTAATGTTTACGAAATAAAATATTGAGCATCTTATTAATCATTGATGAACTGTTCTCCAATTCTCATTCAATGAATTCAAAGGACGACCGTAATAAACTTATCTATTGTCAAAAAGAAAATAAGAAATAATATTTTGTTTACTTAAATAGCAGATTAGGTAGGTAGGTTAGGTAGATTAGAATAGGAGCTAGAAATTTTCTCTAACGAGATAGAAGTACTTAATTGCAGAAAGCCCTACAGTTGTATATATGAAATATGAGATGCCATACGAGAAATTGTAAATAATTTAATCACAGTGGGTAATTTAGTTTATAATTTGAATATGCTATCTGTGTGTAAAAGTATTATTACTATTTTAATTTATCTTTTAAATATAATATTATAATAATAATTTAATTTAATAAAAATATAACAATTTCCATCTGCCTGCAAAGCCCATAAGAATGTCAGGTAAATGTTTAGGACTCAGATAAAGACCTAAAGGTCCTAGACACCAAAGTCGAGCACGAGGCAGCCAAAAACGAATTAAAAATAAATAAATAAACTATAATATCATCCTAATGAGGATATGCAATGGCATATTCTGATATAAATTATCCACCGCGCTTGACATATTTACAGAATTTACCACATCCTCAGTATGACTCACAAGGGTTTTAGAATGGCGGCTTCGCACCGAAAGACGCAGTGTTGGACGGCTTCCAACTCGGTGGAGCGACGATTTGAATAAGGAGACGGAGAGTCGCTGGATGCAAGCGGCTCGTGGCCGTGACCTTTGGCACTCTATGGGAAGGCCTATGTCCAGTGGACGACCTCCGGTTGATGATGATGATGATGAGGATCATGATGATGATTATGATGATGATGATGATGATGATGATGATGATGATGATGATGATGATGATGATGATGATGATGATGATGCTGCTGCTGCTGCTGATGATGATGATGATGCTGCTGCTGCTGCTGCTGCTGCTGCTGATGATGATGATGATGATGATGATGATGATGATGATGACTCTTGAAAGATTAATAAATGTTTATTCTTTGGCATTTCTAAAGATCCGTCACAAGAAATACAAAACGCTGCGCTTTGTGTCACGTAATAGCGACTTGTTGTTGAGTAAAGAATATAAATTCTTCAAGTGCATGGCTCTTTCGCATAAATAATAAATACATTTCTTGGAAACTTGTCCAGTTTCGTCTTCTACACAAACATTTTCAATGCGACTTATATTTTTGTTTCTAATATAATAATTTTTAAGGTTCTGTATGTCGAAAAGAAAAAGCGAAACTTTATTGTCCATCTGTAGGTCACAAGACCTTTTTTTAGGAAACTCATGGAAGGATCAAACAGACATTCATGTCGAATACTGTTCCATCCTTATGAAATTGAAAAAATTTTCCGTATCAATGAAATCAAAAAATAGAAACGTTTATGCACACATTTTACATGATAGCTAAAATCTTAATTAACTTTCTTTTTGACTTTTTTCTAGAAATAATAATTCACAACACAAATGAAGTATAAAGTTCGAAAATCGGTAAACTAGAATTAGTACATCACTGAAAAAACCATTACCAACTTATCAATTGTGTAGTTTGTTTCTTATAAAATTTGTGCAAGCGCCAGAAAACATAAGTTTGTCAACATGCATAAGTAGCACCTTTTGTGTGTTAGATCAACTCGCACTTGGCCGGTGTTTTCCTAACTCAATTGTGTTAATAGAAATTGCGGTTTGAGGCAGGAGAAATACTATAATAGGTTTTCTAGAAAATTGTTTATAAAAATAGAATTAACCCATTTACGCCCGCCGTCCCCATTTGAGGACACTTACGAACCTACCCACATTTTTAAACTGTTAATAATTTTTAATACTACAGAAGTGTATGTGTAAAGAGTAATAGTGGTTATTAACGTTACATAACAAACAATTCTTGAAAATACAATATCAGTGTATATTTTCTAAGTTCTACGAGACTAATTTGTGCGTACGTTTTACATCAAGGTAAGTTTTTTTATAAAAAAATAATAATGAAATATTTTAACTTTCTTTTTTTAGTTAATTATTACAAATATTATATATTATAAAATAAAAATATTAAATTATATAAAAACGAGTTATTTAAAATTTTACAGTGAAATTTATATAGGTGTCCCCAAATGGGGCCACTGGGCACATTTGTACTATTTATTTATGTATTCTGGTTATAGGTGAATTTTGGCTGTGTGATGGCGCAACGTATTTTGGTGCCCAAAATGATTACCACGGGCTTCAGGAAGCATTACACGCTATTATGAATGAAGATGACCTTGAAGCGGATATAGATTTAGTGGCGCTTCCTCCAGATCCCAGCGTAGTCACAGACGAATAAAAGCCAGTAAGATTTGGATACAAAAACTGGATGACAGCAAGTTTAGACGGGTATTGTTATGCTTTTGATGTATATTGTAGCAAATCAATCACTACGAATACCACAGAACCATTAGGCACAAGGGTGGTTAAGAACCCATTGAACACGCTACATACCAATCTGAAAGATCACGTCGTCTATTTTGATAACTTTCACAAGTCATACCTTGTTACGAGATCTACGACAATCTGGCTACCGCGCGACCGGCACTGTACGAGAAGGAAGAACTAAAAATTGTCCTCT
>LUGF01029784.1:176834-197461 GCA_001625245.1 Calycopis cecrops
GATCTACGACAATCTGGCTACCGCGCGACCGGCACTGTACGAGAAGGAAGAACTAAAAAGTGTCCTCTGATATCTGTAAAAGATATGAAGAAGAAAAATCGTGCAGAGTTTGACTATTGATTTGATTCAGTCGGTCAGATCTTGTTTGTTCGGTGACTTGACAATAGCGTCTGTACTATGGGCTCTAACCACGATACTGTGTTCCCTTTGGGGAAGGTGAAGAGGTAGAGTAATGCTGCGAAGCAAAAAGCTGACGTAGATATTCCGCATGTGTTTGTTAATTATAATAAAGGCATGGGTGGGGTAGATCAAGCTGATCAATCTATCTATCTGTATCGTACTGCCATCCGGGGAAAGAAGTGGTGGTGGGTTCTTTTCACCTACATGCTAGATCTGTCAATCAACAATGCTTGGCGGTTACATCATCTCACAAACGATACGAAGCTCGATCTTCTCCAATTTCGCCGCTATATCGTCCGCTTTTATTTGAAGCAAGGAAATACTAAAAAACAACGTCCATCAGCTTCTGTGGTGTCCGGCCTACAATACGACGGTATTGGTCACTACCCTCAAAAGCTGAATGAACAACTGAGATGTACAGTGTGCCACAAGAAAGCGCGCTGGCAATGTAAAAAGTGCCTCAAAACATTGTGTGTTGAGAAGCAGTGTTTTGAAAATTTTCATACCACTTGAGCCCGTTGTCCCCATTTGAGGACGGCGTTTTTTTTTCCAAAAATTATTAAAAAAAAATTTTTTTCTTTAAACTTTCTTTATAAGTACCTCATTTTCTACCCATTTTCAAATAAAAATATAATATTTTACTGCCGTGTTTTATTTGGGCGTAAATGGGTTAACTTTACTTCTTATGTTTAGGTACAGGTCCTCGGTCTATTTCGTCAAAAGTACCTCTAGATGAAATATGATTTGATTTTATCATGACAGCCCAAGACGCTAAACGTCGCACTACTTTTATCTGTGTCGGTTAAATACGACTTACAGATTACATCGCGCCACAACCTTCAGCAACAGCTATTGTCTGCAGTGAGGAAACCGAAATGAGGGGAAATAAAATAGCAAATAAATCGTGATTTAATCAGCTTATGGGGAGTGGTAATTATAATAGCTTTTAGCTGATAGCAGGAGTCTTATACTCGCCTTTGTACGTCACTTCGTAGTGGCGTTTCATAGCGGCAGTCTCCCGGTCTTCTTTTCTTTCTGGAAGGCTATTTGCTGTTACCACAATATCAGGTCATCCGCGTCGAACTACGAACCATTTGAGGAAACATCTGTCGCCTTGGACACTTTAGTCTTTATTTGCATACGGAGATCACACATGACGCTTGTGCTTTCCATTTTAGCCAGGAAAAATTGTATAGTTTACATTTATATACATGATACATCGGCGCATTAGGTATGAAACGAAAAAAAAGTATGATATGAAATTATTAGAGCTAGTGGTACTTGCGATTTGCTGACATTTAAAATACAGTTTGGTGGGACTGCAGTTAAATTCAAATACTCCTAGTTTCGTTTATCTATAGCATATTAGTGGAGTTCCTGGGGGGTGTTACCTCGGACTAGAGTTACAGTGAATAAATTAATATGATCGATGTGGGATATTGTTTTTTAAGCGATAAATTGCAATGTTTACCCATTATTTTTTTGTGCATTTCATTTTTTTTTTTTTTGTTTTTTTTTAACAAATTTTTATAAAAAAATATAATGTTTGACCATATATTTTCACTTAAAACAGTATTTTTTATTTATTTATATGTTAAATCTTACCCGAGTAGAAATATATAGGAACATTTTTTCAAAGATACCTGTATATGAAAATAGCAGTAGGGATCTCGAACAGGCAGGAAAAGAGGAGAAAAATGGAGTCGGATTGTTATAATTTACTGAAATGAGCGTGTATTTTGAGTTTATAAGGCGCTCCGTCTAAAATTCATGATTTAAATACATTGAGGTTCAATTCTTTCATAAAAGCAACAGCCAAAAATACGAGTGTTCCTTTGTTATCACTAGCTCCAACAATTGATGCAGCATTTGAGCACCTTAAACGAGTGTGTGGATACCGAAAAAGTATTTTATACTACAGTGTAGTATGTTTACAGTGCAGCGGAAATAGTTGTTACAATACTTCACCAGACTACAGATAGATGAAGTAGATGTAGACAACAATATAATATATTTAAATAAACAGATTCTGTACAAATTTTTTTTTTTGCTTTTCGTTAGTCGTAATTAATTACCTTATTTTTTTAAATGTACACAATAGAGTACATTTCATTTACTTATAATTATTAAACTAGCCGAGAAATTCCATTATATATAGCAGCTGCCGTTCCGCTCTCCCCTCCACGTTTTTCTGCCCGTCTGAGATCCCTACTGCTATTTTCATACACAAGGTATCTTTGAAAAATGTTCCTATATGTCTACTCGGGTAAGATTTAACATATAAATAAAAAAAAATACTATTTTAAGTGAAAATATATGGTCAAACATTATATTTTTTTATAATAATTTGTTAAAAAAAGAACAAAAAAAAAAAATGAAATGCACAAAAAAATAATGGGTAAACATTGCAATTTATAGTTTAAAAAACAATATCCCACATCGATCATATTAATCCATTCACTATAACTCAATTCCGCGGTTTCACGGTTTTATATGCTCCAGGCACTCCACTATATACCTTACCTATAGATAGCATATCAATATTACCTACGTACCGACCTAAAGAGAAATAAATAGACTCCCTATCAGTTTTTGTTCTGTTTTACGCATTTGTCAATAGAACCAATGCATTTTGTAGTTCTTGTGTGATTTTAATGTTTTAAACACGGTCATTGCGAGATAATAATCGGTTTCATCTAGTGCGGTGGCGCTCCAAATGAATATTCATCAGACTTTCATACTGCACGTGGCAGGCTCTTTCGCACGACGCCTGTAATAGGTAGTCTGAATTGGAATGAAAACTCTACAGCTCTGCAAATGTGTGGTTTATTTTAAATATTTTATTTCTTTATATTACTTATATAGGCTTCGCCCACATTTTTTTGGAGAATGGATGAGTATTCTATCTGTATATATATATATATTGTATGTTTCTCCTTTATAAGATCGCAATCGAAAAACCGATCGACATCGAATCGACTTTCAGTCGAAATGTCAGTCGAATGAAATAAAAGAAAATCGTGTTTATTGTGCGCATTATAAACATATTGGTAGACTATATAAAAGTAACAATTAAGATACCCGGCCGACCTTATTACTATAGTAATTTATTTTACAATACAAACAATATTTGAATACAAACAATAAACGTATTATTCTTGCATATTACTAGAGGAGCGTACCCTGCGAACACGGAGCGTAAGCGGACGTAGGAAATTCAATTTTTTTTCATTAAATCATTAATTATTCAACAAAACGGACATCCTCTGAGGAAGGCCGCCCCCGCAGCGTATAAAAGTATTTCAGGTTCAGTGTCAACAAAGACCCACCGCGATTTTATGTTACCTCATTTTTTAAATATTCAACGACAAAGCCCTCAGTACTTTTGGTAAAAATGACCGATGTTCACGTTTCGAAGTTTTGTAGTTCACACACACACTTAGTGAGCATCGTGTCGGGACGATAGTGGCCGATGCAGTGAAGGTGTTAAAAAGATAGATAAAGAAATCGGGGATAACTGAACTGAGCATATCGATGACCAATTATGCTTTTTTTTTGTGGTATCGGGAGGCAAACGAGCAGTCGGAGTCATTTTCTTAACTAGCGACGCCCATAGACATCTGCATAGAGGCTATACATGTGCTCTACCCTGTTTTATGCTCCCACCTTCATGGGCCGAACAGCTTTCACTTCACGCCGGTCTCGTGTAAGCGAGAGGTACCTCTGGGGGGCACTAATTCTCACTAAATTATTAATGTTATTAATTATTATTAATGTTAAGTAGGTAAATTATATGCAACTTACATTGCTTAAAACAGAAACAGTTAATTACTTAAATGACAATTTCATTTTACAACTTGACGAGATTCGCTAATCGCTTTAACAATTTAGTAATGGAAATTGTTTGTTGAATTCCGAAAGCCATTTACTAAACAGAAAGGTAGGGACTATAAAAATTCCATTTGACAATACATATAAATGATTTGAATTATTAAATGGTATTTTTATAATCAAATGACGTGCTAAGGGAGAGGCATATGTCTAACAGTGGTCTACAATAGACTGATGATGATAATGATGATGATGATGATGATGATGATGATGATGATGATGATGATGATGATGATGATAATGATGATGATAATGATAATGATCATAATGATGATAATGATGATAATGATAATGATGATGATAATGATAATTATGATAATGATGATAGCATTAAAGGGAAATATTACTACACCTAGACACCTAGTCACGACATAACATACAGTCATGCAGATTAGTTTCGTTCTTACTTGTTCCTCTCCAAAGGGCCATCAAAAACTCACAAGCCCATTTAGCGAGTAGCGCTACCTCGTAATAAGATACATTTCATAACTTTACCCCAATTTTTTTTATGGTATATGTGGTCAAAAGAGCAGTCGGGGACATTTTTACAACTACCGACATCCGCATAGAGGCTATACAGATGCGCTCTCTCCTCCCACCTCCATAGGCTACACATCGCACGAAACGCGACAGCTCAGCTATCACTTTACGTAGGTCTCGTGTAAGCGAGAGGTACCCCCAGGCCGGCCTAATTCGACTACATGCAAGCATTCAATGTAGCACTACCTCATTGATCGTGTTCGTCGCATTAGTTGCAGATTACTCGACAATCAGTAAATAAGACCGCTGCAGCTGTTTGTCTTCTGCGATTGCATAATTATTATTATACTTTGTTTATTTTGATGTGAACTAATTACACCACGTTAGTCTAGCTCCATATAAGGACTAGAGCTACATCACACCACAGACTTTCACATTTATAGTATTAGTAGGATATTGGAGATGGTAAGTTTAATTCCAAGGGAACATGTTTTCATTTTTAGAGTGAAACAGAACTGTGCGTTACATAAGAGTGTAGCTATTCAACACAACACACGCAGCGGATGCTGAAGTTTATAACGCTTCATGATACAACTGAAGTACAAGGATATACTTGGTCCTGGAAATATGTTGCTGGCTCACGGAATACTAGAAAACTGTCATGTTAGAACAGAATAAACTATTAAAGAAAAATGTGAAACTGCAAAATATGCATAAAAGCAAAATACCACACCTTGATGTCTGTTATTTCACGCAAAACTGCTGAACAGATTTAGATGGGCACAAAAGTATATTTTATTAGCTGAAATAACATAAAACATTATGTTTGCGTTGAGATTTATTTGGATCCAAGTGTACCCACAGTTAGTAAAATAAATTGTTAAATAAAGGTAATATTTATAGAAAAAATTATATTATGAGTAACCTTTATTTTTTTATTAGTTTATCTGCGAGTAACACATTAAACATTAACGCGAATATAAAGTTTGTTTTGGTGATTACCCCCGTGCTTTATTTTTATTTCTTCACACTTCAGACATAGACATGGGACGCAATAATTACACCACGTTAGTCTAGCTCCTTATAAGGACTAGAGCTACATTACTCCGACCATAACATGTATATATTTTGTTTATAAATTTATATAAAACCAGATCCAAGACAAGACCATACTAATTTATCCTGTATTGTATGTACTGTACTGTGTACAATAGTAGGACCTTATTTTACCTTTAATTTTAATTTGAAGGACTTATAAGACTCCAAAGCATACAAATAAAACTGTATACTAAAACTACTTATATTGCGATTTACTTTAGTTCTTTAGAAAGGCACAAGCTTGGCCCCACAATTCACACAAAACAATTAACAAAAATTCGCCCTGTCTCCAATAACAAAGTAACAGAAACTCACGTTAACATAAAGTAAGCTCAATGAAAACCGTTTCTACGTTTCGAATGTACTCGTATTTCCTTACGACACGCTTCGCTCCGGGAGTTGATTAGAGTTTTACGATTTGAATGTGAACTCCGAATGGGGTTGGTCCTATCAAGTTATGTTTCGTTTTTAAAGTAGTGGTGATATACGTATGCAACTACGTCACAACTGGAGATTATTAAAATAAAACGACAGGACACTTTATTTATAACTGTGCCCCGCGGTTTCACCCGCGTGAAAAAAAATCCATATAAACTTTAACCTATTTCACCCTCTTAAGGGTTGAATTTCTAAAAATCTATTCTTAGCGAATGCCTACGTCATAACATCTAGCTGCATGACAAATTTCAGCCTGATCCGTCCAGTGGTTTGGGCTGTGCATTTATAGGCGTCGATAGATCACTATGTCAGTCTTTATATACCTTTGAGTTTTATATATTATATAGACAAATATTATAAAGGCGAAAGTTTGTGAGTGTGTTTGTTACTCTTTCATACAAAAACTACTGAACGGATTTTCATGAAACTTTACAGTAATATAGCTTTCATATCAGAATAACATAATAAGTTAAAATTTATAAGGATTTTTTTTAATTTGGAAATAATATAACGATAACTGCCAAGTAAGTCGGAAAAAAATCAGCCCCCTGAGAGCAATATTGGCGTGCGCTGACCTAATCGTTGGAGTTACACAAAGATAATTACTGTAGGATTATTTATCTTAAATAGTTCTAAATAAAAGTCCGCGACAGCATATATCTATCATTTATGTGTAAGTGACCCTATGACCAAAATAGTGAACCAAACATTCAATTAAATTGGATATTTTTTAACGATGCACGTTTTAGAATATCTATCGAACTCTTATGAAAATTGATACATCTGTCACTTTACGTATTGAATGTAGATAAACTTTGTCTTTTACACTAAGTAATTTGGACGAATAGATCAAAAGTTATTATCACGATAAGATTGACTTAAACGGAATATCTAAAGCGCCTAAAATGTGCGGCGACAAATTCGATTCTCAAAGCAGTTTTTTGTTTCATACAATACGTATATATATAAAATAATATAATTATATTTCAGTATAAGATTTGATTATGTATAATAATAACAACACCATTTTTGAAGTCCGAAGTCCACGCGGGCGAAGCCGCGTGCGGAAGCTAGTATTATATAGATGTAAACTATGAAAAAGAAAAAAAGAAATACAAATAAACTTCATTCTATATCCGCCACATTGTTGTTTGTAAGACTAAACAACAAATAAGTAAGTAATAATATGATAAAAATGTAATATCACCGCTTGGTATAACTCCATATGGAGCAAGAGATTGCTCTCCCAAAATATGGAGAGCTAGTTTCGAAGGGTTATGGAATGTAATATCATATACTCTCGAGATACAATAGACAGAGCGGCTTATCTCATACACACAATTCATAAGACAATTGCTTGCTATAGAAAATACATTCTACTGGCGGTATGTAGGGATTCATTATAATTTTGGTATTTTTTTGTATAAGGGGACAATCGTAATATTTTAATTGTTTTACATATTTTAATATAAAAAGCTTCCGTCAAGGTGAAGTCATAATAAATTAGCATACTTTCAGTAAAAATGGCGTTCATTTTTCTTTTAATTATTCCAATTAATTATTTTTAATGAGTCGCTATAAAATTGAATAGGTACTTAATTATAGTTTTCGTATATTTACGCGAATGTTGCTCATGATTAAGATTCTTTAAACGGATTCTATCGCGTTCGATGCGGAGATTTCGTCATATTCTGCAAGTGGATATTTGCATCGAACGCGATAGAATCCGTTTAAAGAATCTTAATCAGGTACTTAATTAATTGATGTCATTTGCAGTTGGAGCCATTTTCATAACTATCGGCGACAATAGATAACAGCACAGCGACACAAACGCGACAAAAGAGCTGTCACTTTACGCCGTTGTCGTGTAAGCTAGAAGTACATCCCCGGTCGTACCAGTCCTATTCGGCTGCATGCATGCATGCTGCGTGACACTACCTCCTGGATAAGTAGGATTAGAGGATAAGATAAGAGGATAGGATAAGAGCTTATTCTTTCCTCAAAAGTCGGCAACGCATATTATAGACCTCTGGTGTTACGGATGTCTGTGGGCGTTGGTGATCACTATACATCAGGTGACCTAACTGCTCGTTTGCGTCTTATGCTATAAACAAAAAAAAGTAGGATTGGAAATTAGCATTATATTATTTCTAAGTCTGTTGTTTTACTCATGGTTAATGAGGGAAAACGAGTAATCAAAAAAAAATGGTTCAAAAACAACAGGATATATTCACTCCAATTTCTTTTGGGGTTGGCAGAAAGAACCGAGAACATGTCAGAATCATTTCAGGTTTGTATATTGCTGTCTCTACATTTATTATTCTCTCCACACAAACTTGTTTGTTATGAAAAACTGAATAACTACGTTCGGAAATTACCTGTATAATCAGATCATACCTTTTTATTAGTATAAAGGGCCAAACGAGCAGTCGGAGTCGTTCATGACTATTGACGACCATAGACATCCGCAGAGGTCTTAGTGTCGCCGCACACGGGCCACACGCCACAGCCACAAACGCCGCCACAAGAGGCAAGAAACGGCCACAAAAATAGCTGAAGCGCGCGACAGCCACTTGTGGCCGGTGCTCGACACTTGTGGCCGGTGGTCGACACTTGCGGTCGGTGGTGGCTACTTTTTTTAACCCAGGAATGCAGTATCATAATGGACTCGGACGAAGAAGGTTTAATTGCGCTACTTTTAATAAAAAGACGACGTCGTAGAAAACGAAACCGTAGTTATTGGATACATCCAATTTATTCAATGAAAGGGAGAGAGGGGCGCGGAATCGCGCGAGTGGCATGTGGCGGCTTTTTGTGTCGGCGTTTAGTGGCCGGTGCGGGCCACAAGAAGCAAGCTGCGACGATTTGTATCGTGTGGCCGCCACCGGCGCCAACCGCGTGCGGCGAGTCCATATAAAATGTATGAAAATTACAGGAAATATGCCAGTGGCGGCGTTTTGTGGTTGTGGCCAGTGGCCCGTGTGCGGGAGCCCTTACAGATGCGTTGTCCTCCTTCCACCTCCCACCTCCATTAGCCACCGGCTAGTTTAGTATGGTGTGACTAGCAGTACGTAATATGGTATGTCTTCCCCGGTACTCATATACTTTTTTTTGGTAACGCCGGGGAATACCTTTACGTACGCTAGCCAGGAGCCCGGTGTCGGATTCGGCATTTGGGTTGCCCCTACTGACTAAACCCCTGCGGGTGCCTTCAGCCGCCTCGCAAGTCGTCCTAATCCACGCCACCATTTGCTAAATTCGGAGGGACTGATCGAGTATCTCCCAGCTGAGCTGCCTGCAAGCCTGTCCGGCTACCCATAGCCCTGTCCGGCATAGCCCCGGTGATCACAGAGGCACGAAAGCCCCTCCACCACGACAAGGTGGAGGGGCTATTCTTATTTAATATCTGTTTTGTTTACCGTTCATTAGCGATTGTTTTATACAAAATATATTTCAATATACAATTATCTTATGTAATATAACAATACATAAAACCTATATATTAAGCCTCCTAATTATATAATTTTCCAAAACACCTATCTATGAGATATGGACTATACAATAGTATCACGGATTCCACACGAGTAACTCGATTATTTACGGCTCAATAGTCACAGCTTAAGTTTATAATATCTCGGTGGGGATGAAGAGGGGAACCTTTTTTTTGTTATCGGAGTCGAGCTTGGGGTTTGAGTGCCACTACCGATTAGACCTCCTACGGGTGCCTTCAGTAGCTTCAAAGTCTCCACATTGCAAGAGGTAGTGCCACGCTGCATGTATGCATGTAGCCGAAATGTGTCGGCACGATCGGGGAGTACCTCTCGCGTACATGAAACCGGCGTAAAGTGACAGCTGACGCGTTTCGTGTTGTGTGTGAGTAGCCGGTGGCCCATGGAGGTGAAAGGAGAAATGAGGGCAGCGTAACAGCAATAGTCTCCAGGCAGGCAAATAATACTGAGATTGGCGCTATAAACGCCGTTGTGAAGTGACGTACAAAGGCCACAAATAAAAGTCATGCTATCACCTAAAAGCTGATATAAAAATAATACCACTCCCCATAAGCTGATTAAATCACGATTTATTTGCTATTTTATTTCCCCTCATTTCGGTTTCTTTACTGCAGTCAATAGTTATAGAGGTCGTGACGCGATACAATCTATAAATAGCCGTTTTTAACCGACTCAGAAAAAAGTATTTCGACTTCTTGCTTTATCATGATTAAATTATATTTCGTCTAACTTAGTTTTGACTAATACCACCAACACACTTATGCGTTCTATGAGATGAATTATATTTTAATTAACAACTGTCTAGAATAGTAATTGTTGACTTATATTTTTGGGCGCTTGCACAAATTTTATATAAAACGCATCTACACAAAATATTTATAATAAGTTAGCAATGGTTTTTTCAGTGATATTTAATAATAATCCACATGAATTTCAGCTTGTTCCTTCCACATACGTACAGATGGACACACAGACGGTCATCAAATCGTTTTTTTTACTTCCCACGTACTGAACCATAAAAAAAATTTGATAGGAGACAACAATATTAGCGTCGCAACGAACGTTTGCTCCAGTTCTAGCTTCGTCTTCTAAAGACGAAGCTGGACAAGTTTCCAAGAAATGTATTTATTATTTATGTGAAAGAGCCATACAATTGAAGAAGACATTTTATTCTTTGCTCCACAAAAAGTCGCTTATACGTGACACAAAGCGCAGTGTTTTGTATTTCTTGTGACGGACCCTTAAAATGCGCGAGAATAAACCTTCATAAATCTTTAGTGAAAGCCATACGGACCGAGGATATTATGGCAAATACTGTAAATGACGAGGATATTATGGTAAATATATCAAGCGCGATAGATAGTTTATCAAAATATGCAATAAGAATGATATCATCGTTTACTTATTGGCTTTTGCAATCATGCTCTACTCGTAAGCGTAACTTGTCTTTGGTAGCCAAATCCTTTTGGACTAAAAAACTTCAAACTTTTTAGTCTTCATCTGTATGCTTATATAGCTGTCAATTTCCTGGGATTTACCTGACAGGCTTTAGTCCAAGATATATACTGATCGAATTTAACGTTATTATCCTAGTTTACACTAAAACATATTATTGTTCAAATAACGAAGACCTTCTTTAAATTATAAACTAAATGACCCAATTAATTTAAACTAGCTACGACGAAGTAATGCTAATTATGAAGCGAATCCTAGACCGCATTGAATTTGTTATCGCATCTCACATTTAATTTTACAATACTAGGGCTTTCCTTAATATCTTCAATCTTGATAAAATCTTGTTAGCGTAAATTTTCACCTTCATTGCTTTGAGTATATGAAATATGATTTCCAAATTTTCTAATAACAAATTGGTTTATTACGCTCATCCATTGAATTCCTTGAATGAAAATATTCCAACCTACCCTATTAATCAACATTAATAGGGTAGGTTGAACTCAATATATTCCCCCCGAAGTACTGCCACCTGGTGGTGGTGGGGGGCTTGGGTGCCTCTGTGATCTGCAAAGCTGTGCCGGACAGGGCAAACAATACCGGACAGGCTTGGAGAGCTTAGAGAGAGGTAGTGCCACACTGCGTGCTTGCATGCAGTTGAATTGGGCCGGCACGACCGGGGAGGTACCTCTTACACGAGACCGGCTTAAAGTGACAGCTGTGCTGTCGCGTTTCGTGCTGTGTGTAAGTAGCCCGTGGCCCATGGAGGTGGGAGGAGAAAGGAGGGCAGCGCATCTGTAAAGCCTCTATGCGGGTGTCTATGGGCGTCAGTGGTCATGAAAATGGCTCCGACTGCTCGCTTGCCCCCTATACCATAAAAAAAGACCAAACTAAGAGCAGCTCAGCTGGGAGATCCTCCACCCGTCCCTCTGAATCCGCAGACTGCGGTGTCGATTTGGACGACTGGCGTGACGGAGTACTCCTTTGGAGTAATAGGGCCAGAGGTCAGTATGGGAACCTGACCCCATGCCGAGCCACCTGGGCTCCTGGGTAGCGTGCGTACTTGACATTCCCTGCGTTACCAAAAAAAAAGTAAAAAGCAATTCCACACTGCATGCAGCCGAATTGGGCATTGTTATGTGTAAAGTAAATGCTGTGCTGTCGCGTTTAGTGCGGTGTGTAAGTATCCGGTAGTCATTGGAGGGGGGAGGAAGAAGCAGAGCAACGCATACGTACAACCTCTATGGAAATGTCAATGGGCGACGATAGTCATGAAAACACCTGCGACTGCGAATGACACCAATAATTTATTAAATATTCCATTTTAAGGTGACTCATTGACATAATTAATTGGAATAATTAAAAGAATAATGAACGCTTTTTTACTTTAAATATGCTAATTTGTTATGACTTCATCCTGACGGAAGCTTTTTAATTTAAAATATGTAAAATAATAAAAATATTTTGAAGATTCCCTACTTAAATATATATTCCTTTTATTTTTAATGGCGGCCCTTATAACGTGCTACAATTCCCCCGTCAGATGGCGATGATTTGTTTTTCTCCTGCTGCACGGTGTCATACGTTATAATAGTATGTGCCACGCAGGAGGAATGTACTAGATTACTTCTCGCATGTGTTCTGTCCCACCGTTGCCTAACTTTCTTATTTTCCTCTCTTACGGCACAATCTAATAACTATATTAGGCTTTAGTCCTTATATAATATCCATACAAAATACATACAATTCTCCATTACCCGTGACGATATCATTATGGTATCATGAAAGTATAAAATACTAACTGCGCCCCGCGATTTCACTCGTGTAAATTTCGATGCCGTGGAAAATAGAAAATCATCCCATGTCATCTCAAAGGAACATTTTTTCGGGTTAAAAAGTATCCTATGTGTTAATCCAAGTTACTCTCTATGTGTGTGCTAAATTTCATGAAAATCGGTTCAGTAATTTTTGTGTGAAGGAGTAACAAACAAACAAACATACAAACTCGCATTTATAATATTAGTAGGATAAATCTGTTTAGGTACTTCTACCGACCAATTATATACGTGTATGTATCTTGTTCTTATTTTAAAAAATGGAATGCTAAAGTATTTTCTACTAGCTTTCACCTGCATCTTCGCCTGCGTGGATTTCGGACTTCAAAAATGAAGGTTCTCAATTTATCCGAATGAAAGATTCACAGATCTTCCCCCGTAGGTGATAGCGTGATAATATGTGATGGCCTGTTAGTAATATTTACGCAAAATTTTAAGTAAATCCATGCAGTACTTTTTAAGCTTAGCCCGGACATACATACAGACAAATAGATAAACAGAAAAAAAATTTAAAAACTATATTTTTGGCTTCAATATCGATTGTAAATCTCGCCCCAAGTATTCTTTTAAAAAAAATTCAGTTTTGATTTTCCTACGATTTTATTATATGTATACTAGATGTTTTCGTAGCTTATTTTCCCTATATTGCTCCAGTAGATGAGGCGGGATAAATATTCCTTGCGTCAAAATTATTGTTAAGGTTCTTATCAAAACTTCGCTTTCGTTAATACTTGTTTGAGACTTTCGCGTTTGTTAAACATTTTGTAGTTACTTTACGGGTGTTACACGATGAAACATGTAATGAGGCTGCTAGAGAAAATATATACCTACCGTTGATTTATACACATATAGGTACATATACCGGTATAATTGGAAAGATTTAATGATACTCATGCGCATGGTGTGTTGTCCTCCTTTCTTCAAATCCACCAGAGACTTGCAACTGCTTTACCGTCAGTTCTCATCCTGACAAGACAATTAAAGATTATAAGCAAGCCATGAGTATATAAGGTATATATTATAGCATTCACGTACTATAATTTTCTAGCTGGGCACACTGTTTTGTTCAACTAACTTCCATCGCGAGGGTATTATTGTGTACAACCTAACTTGACAGATTAGTAAAGTTTACATCAAAATCCGCTTAGGTAATTTCACGACCTCAATAAATAGATTAATTGATGCCGTCAATAGACAAACAGATAAACAGACAAAATTCGAAACACTGCTGGTAAATGTTCTATTATTGTTTTGAAGTATCCTAAAGTCAATTTGTTATCGAATCGCTTAGTAGTGCCGGAAGTAACGAATGACTGCACAAGAAACATTGGACCGTTTATCTTTGTTCGAAATATTATTTCAGGTTATTTTAGTTTCGACACTGAGTTCAAAACTCATTCTTACGTGAAATTATAATAACGTAGCTGTATGGGCCGCTGGAAACTCACAGGGAAGAAAGGCGAAAGCATAACTGTCAATTCTGGGAACACAAATTTTCGGGCCCGCTTCCATATCCTATCCACGCCGCTGTATCCTACATAGAGGCTCACCAAATATACATGTTTGTATTATTCAAGACATTTTTAGCTCAAAATACATCGAGCAGAAAAATAATATGTTATTATAAAAATAGCTGACGCAGAAAGTGCTTCATTCAAATTCGCTGAATGTGTAATATCATGTTTTCCTTCAGATTGTGCAAATGTTTCCCTTCTCTTGGTCGGAAATGGAAAGTTCCAAATAAATATAACGTGTTTTCTATTTTGTTTTTTCATCATGATCACGGTGCCCACTTCTTCATTTTAGTTTTATGTCTTTACTAATAAATAGCAAAAAACGAATTAATAATACACTAATGCTCTCGAAGGCAGTAAAATAATCCATTTTGATTAAACATCTGTTTCTCTATTGTAAGACGCACTATTGCCTTTATAGTTTGTGGTTTATTTTCCAGGACCTGGAAACCACATGTAATTCCAGTCACCTCACAGCAAGTAAGTGTCATCTTTAGACATAATGCAGTGCTGGATCCAGGGGAGGATACGGCTACGGCTCTCAAGGTACCTCCTCCATTCCCAAGCCCAACTTTGCCTACAAAAGTTCTGAAATTTACTTAATAAATCTACCTTTATTTAGAACAAAACTTACTTGTGACTTACACAGCTTTTTATAGTATAAGCGTGTAAACTATCGGTCGGAACCATTTTCAAGACCAACGCCCCAGCTCGTACTTATGGGTAGCCCTCCTTCCCCCTCCCCTCCATAGCGAGACAGCACAGCCCAATTTGACTACATGCATGCAACGTTGCACTATCTCTTACTACACTAAAACTAAAAAAACTTTACTCCAACGTGCTTACGGAGTTTACTCGAGTTAATATTAGTTAGGCGAATTAGCATCTGAAGGGGGATCGTAGTATGACCTTGCGTGACCGTGTCAGTAGAAAAGTAAACTAAACTACGGTCAAACCAATAGCAAATAAATCACGACATAATCTGGTTGTTTTATTGTAGTTTTAGCTCACGACTTCGTTGGCACGCTACAAAAATTGTTGTAAGACTGAACTTACACCCAACATCTGGAATAAGATTATCCATCGCTTTGTCAATTAAAAACTTTAAGTAACCTTTTATTGCCTGAAAAAATAAAAAAACATTACTAATATGGTGTGGGTTGCCTGGTAGAAATTACTATTCAAGTAATAAGACCGCCTTTGTGTATCTTTACTATTTTTTGTTCTGTTTCTTATGTTTGCTTCATTTTTGTATAAAGTGCACAATAAAGCATAATCATTCATTAATTAATTCATTCATTCAATCATTAATTAATTCATTCATTCATTCATTCATTATTTTTTATACATATTTTATATTTTCACATTTTTGTATTTACGATGTTGTGAAAGAATAACAAACTTTTTGTTCTTTGCACGTTCACATTTTTGCACTTATGTAAGGATCTGTTTATCCATACTCCTCGTAAATATCTCGCGCAGTACTTAAGGAAGTTGTATCATGTAGCGGTATAACGTCAGCTGGCGCTTCGAGCGTGAGTTGAACGAGTGCACTCCTATATAATGTAACGTAAATATGTACAGTTTTGTTCCTCTGTAATAATGAAAACATGTTTCCTTGGAGTATTTGCAATCTCCAATAGTTACTTATTAAACTCTGTCTTTAATAAGGAAAATAGAATAGTTTCTTCATTTTTCATTATTCTATCATTCATTTATAATTGTTGTTATACAATATAATATAATCACAATATTTTTTTATAATTATTTTATACTAGCTTCCGCCCGCGGCTTCGCCCGCGTGGATTTCGGACTTCAAAAATGGTGTCGTTATTACATATTATACATAATCTAATATTATACTGAAATACATATTTTTCTAATATTATACTGAAATATATATTATATTAAATATATACGTATTGTATGATACAATAAGTCGCTTTGAGAATCGAATTTGTCGCCGCGCATTTTAGGCGCTTAAGATATTCCGTTTAAGTCAATTTTATCGTGATAATAACTTTTAATCTATTCGTCCAAATTACTTAGTGTATAAGACAAAGTTTATCTACATTCAATACGTAAAGTGACAGATGTATCAATTTTCATAAGAGTTCGATAAATATTCTAAAATGTGCATCGTTAAAAAATATCTAATTTAATTGAATGTTTGGTTCACTATTTTGGTCATAGTGACTTACACATAAAAGATAGATATATGCTGTCGTGGACTTTTATTTAGAAATATATAAGATAAATAATACTACAGTAATTGTCTTTGTGTAACTCCAACGATTAGGGCAGCGCACGCCAATATTGCTTTCAGGGGGCTGATTTTTTTCCGACTTACTTGACAGTTATCGTTATATTACAACCACATTATAAAAAATCCCTATTTTTAACTTATTATGTTATTCTGATATGAAAGGTATATTACTGTAAAGTTTCATGAAAATCCGTTAAGTAGTTTTTGTGTGAAAGAGTAACAAACACACTCACAAACTTTCGCCTTTATAATATTAGTAGGATAGGATGTACTAATTTTGTTTAATATTTCTCGAGAAATTAATAATGATTTTAATCTTAAACTTTCGTATATCCCGTAAAACTAGAATTTTGAGAATTATGGATTACAGTAATGAGAAGAAACAACTCTCTACTCAATAAAAGCCTGAAATATGCAGCAACCCATTTCATAATAGTTCTTATGTGAACATACGAAATAAAACTTATTTGGTAATCTGAAAGTTTTCCTTATGAGGTAGGAAAATGTCAATATACAGGGATACTCAAAAGTAAGATACATAGAGACTCATATTCCTGCGTAAAGACAACCTAACTCGGGCATTTGCGTTGTACACCAATAGATACATAGCTGGAATCTAGTTAAATAATCCCTATTTAATATTTATTACCTTTTATGGACTCACAGTGTTTAATTTTTTGATTGACTCTATATTATCTTTTTTTTATAGCATAAAAGGGCGTCACAGCTCAAAATTACAAATGAAAACTTTATTTGAAAACTAGCTTCCGCCCGCGGCTTCGCCCGCGTTAATTTCGGACTTCAAAAATGATTAAAAATTTTAACTTATTATGTTATTCTGATATAAAAGCTATATTACTGTAAAGTTTCAAGAAAATCCGTTCAGTAGTTTGTGTGTGAAAGAGTAACAAACAAACACACAAACTTTCGCATTTATAATATTAGTAGAATTATTTATTGCCTTTTATCCTAGTTGACATGGAGTAAAAAACCTTCAATTATAAAGCTTCCATAATAAAAAGAGAATATGGTGCTGCATTCTTATAATATCTGAAGACGCGTCTATCGGACTTCTGTGTTGCGCGGACTGTAGTGCGTTTAGAATTACTTTACCTCTGACAGTTCTATTTTCGGTAGTTTGGAAATAAGTGACATCTGGTATAATCCCAAACAAAATGCAAGCAATCTATGTAAGGTATTAAATTAGGGTAACTTATGTTTCCCCCCACTAAGATGCTGCCACATTGTCGAGGTGGGGCGGCTTGCGTGCCTCTATGATCCCCAAGGTTATGTCGGACAAGGCTACCCAATACCAATAGCGGGCAGGCTTGACGGAGAGGCCAGACAAAGAACAGTTCAGCTGGAAGGTCCTCCGTTCCGTCCCGTTCCCGTGTTCCTTTGAAGTATTTCTACCAGGGATGGGAACCTGATCACAGTGTAAGATTCTGACGTTGTAGTAGGGACTTAAGAGACAGCCGCACAGTCACCGAGGAGAAGAAGTCTGGCCTTTTCACCAAGGCCAGCCTATCGCTGGAGGGACGTTGCTTGAAGATCCAGGACCCTCCAAGTATAGCTGCTGAAGGCACCCACAGGGGTTTAGTCGGTAGGGGCTATAGCCGAGTCCGACACCGTGCCCGTTTTAGCCACCTGGGCTCCTGGGTAGCGTACGTAAAGATATTCCCCTGCGTTTCCAAAAAAAAGGTAACTTATATTAATTTTTTTTCCCCGCATAAAAGACAATTATTTATTTAATTATAAGTACAGGGCTCGGATAAAGCGGAGCGCGTTTCGCCAGGAGTCGCGGATTCTAATCCCGCGTAGGTTATGGATGCTTTTCTTCCAATCTTAAAACTTATTAAGTTCATAAAACATATTAAATATATTTTCATTTCACCTGTAACAAAAGTCCTTACGGTACTTAACACGGGGCTAGGCTAACGTAATGTGCCATGTCCACAGCTATTATATTATTATATTATAATAATATAATAATATACAGCTCCTATCAGAAGACGGAAATAGATGTAAGCGGTCGCGGTAAAATACATCAAAAACCTGTCTCCAATGATCTAAGCTCCAATGTCAATTTCTCTTGTCAAAAGATTTTAAAATTGTATTCCATTTAATAAAGCATTATTGTGGACACAAATGTATCTGTCCATATATATCGAAAACACAAAATGCTCTGTATTTCAGCTATATGTAGTGAGGGAGACACGTTATAAATATTTTATAGACAGCCTAGTTTTAAAAATAGAATATTTTTCAATGTGCTCATAAAACAGTTTCTACATGACTGGTCATTAGAAGTTAACTGACATTTTATAACGTTTAGGCGCTTGTCAATTCCATTTCAATGAGTCTAGAACATCTCAGTAACTTTTTATACATTAAATTTTATTTATCATTATATGCAAAACATATGAAAAGTTATTTACGATGTACTGAGATCAAAGTAGGTTTCACCATTATTAAAATCTAACGATCAGAGACTCTTTAAGGCTACTTTTAATAACAGCTAGTCCACTATTCCGGACTATTTACTGTAAGGTATGGTCGGACATACTGCACATTGTTTAAATATATAAAAAGGCATAAACCAGGCCATTAAGGCTTAAAAACGGGCGGAAATTAAAAACACACACAAAGTTTGTTTTACTCTGTGCCATAAGGTTTTGTGAAGCAAGAATTATGAATGTCTATCACCTGCTAAAATGTCGTTGGTACCATCGACCGCCGCGCCGTAGCGAGATAGTTCTATAAGGGTCTTTGCATAGGCGTATGAATAACCTTTCGTGATTATTAATATTTGTACCAGCCGTAATATACGACTTACAAAGTTATTAAGTTATTAAAAGAAAAGAGCTTATTCTTTCCTCAAAGGTCGGCAACGCATCTGTTAGACCTCTGGTGTTACGGATGTCTGTGGGCGTTGGTGTTCACTTTACAACAGGTGACTTAACTGCTCGTTTGCCTCCCATGCTATAAAAAAAATGTAACCTATTTTCCAATTTAATAAGGTAAGATTGAGTCGGTCATGCGTAAATATAAACTTTCCTTATGGCTAATAAGAGTTTAGTTGCTAGAGGAAAATGATTTACTGTAATTCGATCCAGCAAGTTATACAAGAAAATGTTTGGTCTGTTCACACATAATGAGAGAAAATATCATTAAAATGATACCAGAACCCTGATCTTATGTGGTCCCATGATCTACTACTAAAACTCACGAGGATGAAACCGTAGGGAGGTTTGCGGTTCATCAGCGTAAGTTTCGATCTCAAGGAAATATCGAGATAAAAAAATTATGTTGACCGATTCTCAGACATACCCGAGACATAAAATTTCATCAGAATCGGTCGAGCCGTTACGGTTTTTATTTATTTATTTAACAGTTTATGTACACGGAAAAATCAACATAAAAACATTTAGTTACATAAATTTTGGTACAAAGGACCTGCTTA
The DNA here is from genome assembly GCA_001625245.1 of Calycopis cecrops. NCBI lineage: Eukaryota > Metazoa > Arthropoda > Insecta > Lepidoptera > Lycaenidae > Calycopis > Calycopis cecrops. The sequence goes on from LUGF01029784.1 coordinate 196,961, forward strand.
TCCCATTATGGGATTTCTATCAGCAGTCCTACTGCAGGAAAATGCATGGTGTATTGCAATATTAATGTGTAACATTTTATAGACATACAATAATCATAACACATTATACATATTATATAACTTACATATCATAGGTAGGTCAATAAATCCTTAAATACATACATGCTATTTTAAAATACTATAAAGAACAATAAATATATGACGGCGCCTGACCTAATTAATAATTGAAAAACAACACCTGCATAACGCAGGTGGTGTTTGTGACAAATAAGTAATTAACATACAATCTATATAAAGAAGGTTCACGCCCACTAGAGGGTGGATTCGAGTGTCAGTGTTCGCCCGGTGTACTTGCGGTACCGTGGCCACGTTACATAGTCAAATGTTATATCGTGACTCTGTCCAAAAGTGTGATATTTAGTAAAAGTTATTAGAAGTGAACTACTGTGTTTTATTAAACAAAGTGTGAATCCAAGAGTTGTTTTATTACCAACGTAGAAC
>LUGF01029784.1:217263-228680 GCA_001625245.1 Calycopis cecrops
CTGTCGTCTTGACACCATGACGACAGTTCCTAAATAATCATTCAGGTTCGAATGCCTTAAAATCCTCCATAACAAAGAGGTTATACGAAGTAAATGTTGAATGTAGACGCAATACAAACCTGAAATGATCATGAATATGGCAGTCGGTTCTCTCTGCCAGCCCCATTTAGCAACTGACGTGAAGATGTGCCGTCGTTTCTAAGCATAGGTTTGATTGCCCGTTTTCCTTCGAATAATAATAATATTTTTAGTAAGAGGTAGTGCCACACTGCATGCTTGCATGCAGTCGAATTGGGCCGCCACGACCGGGGAGGTACCTCTCGCTTACATGAGACCGGCGTGACGTGACAGCTGTGCTGTCGCGTTTCGTGCGGTGTGTAAGTAGCCGGTGGCCCATGGAGGTGGGAGGAGAAAGGAGGGCAGCGCATCTGTATAGCCTCTATGCGGATGTTTGTGGGCGTCGGTAGTCATGAAAATGGCTCCGGCTGCTCGTTTGCCCCCCTATATCATAAAAGAATAAAAAAAAAAAGAATAAATCAGTACACTTATAAATAACACACTGTGACTTAAAATCCTGCTTATCCTTTTTTCAATAACATGAAATTGCCATATGAATTGTGTGTATGGGATAAGCCGCTCTGTCTCGCGCATCTCGAGAGTATATGATATTACATTCCATAACCCTTCGAGAGCTCCCGGCCCCTATATTTTAGGAGAACCTCTTGTTCCACAAGGATTTATAAGAAGCGGTGATATTACGCTGATATAAGATAATATTCTTATTACTTACTTGCTATGTACTTGTAAGAAAGACCTTACAAGTTCATTTGGACTATATGTGTAAGAAATTTATTCATAAATTTCTCTAATGCACTAGGAATCATTCAAGCATTACGTAAGCATATTTTTGAACGCCCCGCTCCCCTTGTCAGCAAAAATCAGTGTAAATATTACTTGAATTTGTAAGAAAATAAGCATAAGCAAGTACCTCCCCCCCTGCCCTCCACCCCTTTAGTGCTTACGTAATACTTAAACGACCACCAAATCTGAATATAGAATTAATGTGTATTTCTAATCTATTGGCAGGTAAAAACATTTCCGAAGCAATGGACATCTAACGCCGCACGTCTCACGCTAGACTGGTCTAAGACTAAGGTCTAGACTTGTCTAACTATATCAGTTAGAGAACGTTATGCACTGTTCTATTAATATTTTTTAAACAAAGCACGATTACGTAATAATTAGTACCAATGTTGTAATGAATGGGGCCGGCACGATCGGGAAATTAAGTATATTATATTACATTCCATATTTTTTTTTAGAATAATAGGACAATCGGAGTCACCTTTAACGCCATTTCCTCCTCCTCCCTCTACGAAACGCATAGGACAGCTGTACCGTTACGCCAGTGTCGTGTAAGCTAGAGGTACCTCCCTGGTTGTGCCGTCCCAAGTCAGCTACATGCATGCATGCAGCACACTTCTTACAAAAGCTCATCTCTCCATCATTCGCAAATGGTTTCAATATATTTTGAGAAAGTAATGTCTTGCTCTATATGAAGTTATAAAGAGGATATTATTTCACACTTTGGGGTAAACATCATTAAAGCTCTTTAAGAATACCTTCAATTACTTAAATAAAGTATAAGTTTGAACCTTAGTAAAGTTAGGGAATTTGGAAATTTTCAAAGGGCCTTTGATTTTGAAAGGAGGATTGTTTTGAAACTAATCGCGAGCAATAAATTTATTAGATAACAAACATTAATCATTTCAAGTTACTGAGAAAATTTCAAATTTTCAAATTCGAATTTGCATTCGGTCCGATTTTTATAAAACCAGTTTTTTTATAGTATAAGAGGGCGAACGAGCAGTTGAAGCCTTTTAGGCATTGGCATGATTGCTACGCAGATTCATTACACTTCTTTCCTCCTCTCTTCTTTTGAGCCACCGGCTACTTACAAACCGCACGAAACACGACAGCATAGCTGTAGATTCACGGGGCTGTCGTGTCGCGAGAGGTACGTCCCCAGTCGTGCCGGGACAATACCGTGACAAAATGCCGTATGGCCTCTTGCTAGAAGCTTATTTTTCCAGATATTCTATACAGGGTTATTTTTTGGTCACCGGCCAAATTTTAAACTAAGGAAGTAATCATCATTCCAAGGGTGTGTTTTAAATTTTATCGTCTATTTGTAATATTTTGTTAAATAAAAACCGGCCAAGTGCGAGTTTGACTCTCACACCGAGGGTTCCGTATGAATGGGAAGAACAATTCAAACGCAATGCATGCTTTTCAATTATTGTAACTTTACGCCTGCCGTTTAAGTTGACAAAAATCACACTTCGAAGGTAACGCAATAAAAAGTTATAGCCAATTATGCACAAATTTTGTATGAAAACGTCGTTTGTCGAAAACCAAAAATTATCGGGTACTTCCCGTTGACCTGGAGTTGTGAAATTTGGCAAGAAATAAGAACTTATAGCACATATATAGGAATAAATCTGAAAACTCGTAAATTATATGTAGATCATTGGAAAAATTATTATCAACTCATAACTGTAAGGCGCCTACTAAATGTGTGCCGCAACCGCCTATTAGGCGACCAAGAAAAAACACAGGATGGAAATTATAAAGTAAGTATTTACATCGTTTTTCATTTATATTGTATCTATTATTATTATTTCTAGAATAACTGTAACAGTAACTAATTTGTAAGCTGTTCTGAAATAAAGGCTATTTTATTATTTATTTATTATTATTATTATTATCCGTAATTTTGACGATCTACTACCTCTACTATTATATACTTACTTTATAATTTCCATCCTGTGTTTTTTCTTGTTAGCCATACTTGTACACCGATTGTTTATTCACACAATTTATTGTTTATAAGAAATCGCAAAAATAAATCAACTTCAAGTAAGAGGTAGTGCCACACTGCATACTTGCATGCAGTCGAATTGGGCCGGCACGATCCGGGAGGTACCTCTCGCTTACACGAGACCGACGTAAAGTGACAGCTGTGCTGTCGCGTTTCGTGCGATTTGTGAGTAGCCGGTGCCCATGGAGGTGGGAGGAGAAAGGAGGGCAGTGCATCTGTATAGCCCCTATGCGGATGTTTGTGGGCGTCGGTAGTCATGAAAATGGCTAAGACTGCTCGTTTGCCCTCCTATACCATAAAAAAAAAAAAACTTACAAATAGAACTTAGAAGAAACTAATTGGTTACCTAATTGGATTACTTATGACTAAAACAAAATCAAACAAAAATTTAAACTGATCATAAAAAGAAATAATTATTATCTTTCATCAACAAATAAATAAGTACGTAAATGGTTATTATACGGCGAGCGGAACAAAGAGACATAGGTCCGTCTAGCATCGCGCCTCAGCGTACCACCAGGGTTGTTTATCTTAGTAGTGACAAACTGGTAATCATTCAGTTATAACTATACAAAATAAGGTTGGACAGCAATTAGTGTGAGGTTACTTAATACTTCTAATGCAATCTCAATTTCAGCTCATTATACTAATGGTTATCTATAGAACCTGCACAGAGTTAAATGATATATATATATATCAAACGGCTTATTTTGTTGCTGTACCGCAAGAATAAATTTTGTTGTTCCACTAGTTAGCCTAATAGCACGGTTTTGCTTGCGTAATATTGCGCTAGCAAAACCGCGTTTTTTAGGAGAACTAGTGGAGCAACAAAATTAATTCTTGCGGTACAAATTAGCAACAAATTAGCAACAAAATACTAGCTACTCCCAATTTCCGCCTTATGAAATGGTTTTGCTAGCGTAATATTACGATAGCAAAACCGCGTTTTTAGGCAAAATAGTGGAGCAACAAAATTAACTCTGACGGTACAAATTAGCAACAAATTAGCAACAAAATACTAGCTACTCCCGGTTGCCGCCTTATGAAATGGTTTTGCTGACGTAATAGACCTATTAAAATGATACTCTAATGTTATTACTAAAGACCTTTATTTGTTTACTCCACTATCCATACCATACCACCATACATACTCCAGTTTTGAGATAATGGATTGAAATTTATTAGGCAGGCATTTAATTGTTAGGCTATAGGATTTACTCACACAAATCTGTGATTAGTTTTGAGGCTGCACGTCTGCCTCATATTTCCGTAGCCAAAATGGCAAAAAACGGAACCCAGATTCTTCATGTATGTCCGTCCGTATGTCACAGACATTTTTTTCCGAAACTATTGGGCCGTCGTAGTTGAAACTTTGTAGGTTGATGTATTCTGTAAACCGTTATTTTGAATAAAAATAAAGAAATTAAGAACTAAAAGGAAGGGCACTCCATACATAGAACTGAATTTAATTATTTTTTTTCATATAACCTGTATGTGAGCGATGTCTGTGAATAGGTCTTTAAAAATTACATTAAGGTTTTTCGTTTACATTACATTTTTCGTAAAAATTAACCGTTTGAAAGATAGACGCTTCCAAAGTGGAAAAATGAGTGTCTACCCCCTCTAACTTTTAAAATAAGAGAGTGAGAAATCTAAAAAATATATATGCTGTAGATCTCAATGAAAACTATCAACAAAAATTGGTTTGAGCGAGATATCAATATTAGTTTTTGAGAAATAACACATTTTCAAAAAACGCAAATACAACTTTGTCGTTCATACAAATGCTATGAAAAACCAAGTTATTTTATTTTCTGGTAAAAATGTCGCAGAGACTACCTATACCTTTCGTTGGTATGGAACACTCCATGTGCGGGTCCGACTCGCACTTGGCCAGTTTTATATCGTGTACTGGTCGCCTGAACAAGTCACCTTGATCAATAAAATCAATAGTTATTTTAACAACCCATATTCAGTTGATGCCATTGCTTCAGTAGTCTAAAGACATTTATTTAACGGTTTTATTAACCCATATGAAAAATTATATCATTCCTGTATCTCAGGTCCTATCAGAATGGAATGATACCAATTTCCTCACATTTTGGCTTACACGCCATTTGGCGAGGAAGACTATAGGCTACTTTTTACCCGACTGCAGAAAAAATACGAATTCACGTAAACGAAGTTACGAGCTTCCGCTAGTATATAATAATGGTCAATTGGTCATTGTACCAGTTTGCGGGCCGCTTTAGTTGGCGGCTTCTTAAAAGATTGCGAATTCAAAAAAAATATGTAAATACAGTAAATGGTCTAAAAGCTAACAGCCAAAATAATAACAGGGCAATTAACAGAGTAATAACAATTAACTTTATAAAAAATAATTTTATTCTTTTACTTGATCAGCTAGTAATTTTACAGCCTGCTCTCATTGCACGCACGAAATTTTTTTTTTCAAAAAAGCATTGCGGCCTTTAAGCAATAAGCCGAACGTTTAATGAATACATGAGTTTTTATAGCACAATGACGAGTTTATTATACTTTATTTACTAACATAAGTACCAAATAAAATAAATTTAACATAGTAGTTTATGAAAAGTAATATATTTTGGATACTTACATCAATACAGTGTAGGTACTTATTTTTTAACATTTAGCTTACAAAAGGTTTTGCTACATATGAAAAAAATATCACTTGCCTTCCATATTTAGTAAAATACTTAGTACACCTTTTGGAAAACCAACCAAAACAACTTTTACCTTCCGTTTACACCTGTGGTTGAACTTTAACTGAATGGATCAAATCTTTAAACGTGAAAACGGACACGATAGCCTTGTCAACAACTTCTATGGCGTATGACACGTCTCCCGTGTCACAGAATAATTGTACGCCACCACCGCTATAAGTTTTGGAAAATATTCGCCGCAACGAAACGGTTAAGTAGGAAGTTGATTAACTAGTTTTTATGAATAAGCGAATTAGACTATTATTTGTTATTAATTAAGAAGTTGTATGTTCTAAGGACATTAACAATGGCCAATATGATAATGTATGTAAGGACTACGTTAATATCATACTACCGCCTAAGACAAAAGTCTCTTAAGTTTTGACAGCTATTTGTATAGTAAAATTTCAATTTATTATTTGTATGATTTGCCACCAGCATGTGTCGGTTTGTGTGTATTTTAAATGCCTGCCTCGTGGTCTAGTGGTAAGCGTGTTCTACCACACCAACCACTGGACTGCCTCGTGGTCTGGTGGTAAGCGTGTTCAACCACAGACGTGAGGTCCTGGGTTAGAATCCCGGGTCGGACCAAAAATTGTTATTGGGATTTTTCAATTTCTAGTAACAGTCCGGAGTCAGGAAGTTGGCGGTGTTACACCCCCGTGCCTTGGAGTGCACGTTAACCCGTCGGCCCTGCGCCTGATTTCTCACCGGTCGTGTCGGATTGCCGTCCCATCGGAATATGAGAGCGAGGGAATGAAGAGTGCACTTGTGTCTGCGCGCACACTTGTGCACTATAATATGTCCTGCGCATCTGGCTCGTCTCTATAGAGACGGTCGCCGTAGCCGAAATCGGCTAGGAGGACATTATTATTATTATTTTAAATGCTGTTTTTGATTAAACTTACATTACATTACATACATTTGTATAAGAACATAAAGATTTATTTATATATTTATGGCACAACTAATGGAAACCACATGGAACACACATACACAACATAAAACTCACCAATCACACAAAATATAACAAAAACCTTTCTATTTGACGCCAGTAAGTGTCATGTGTCAGTTTGTGTGTATTCAACCTTTTCTGGATATTTTTTTTGTTACAAATATCACAGCTGTAAGGTATATACATATACCAGTATTTTTCAATTTGTGTGTATTTCAATAACTATTCCGCCTAAACTGCTTGTTTATATGGTTATTGCCATAAATTAACAAATATCACAAAAATATGGTTTATTACCAGTATGTGTCAGTATATGTGTATTTAAAGATTGTTTTGTAGTAAACTTATTGTAACAAATATCACAACTGAATGGTTTCTCAATAGTATGTGTCAGTTTGTGTGTATTTAAAACATGCTTTTGTGTAAACTTCTTGTTACAAATATCACAACTGTAAGGTTTATTGCCAGTATATGTCAGTATATGTGTATTTAAAGATTGTTTTGTAGTAAACTTTTTGTTACAAATATCACAACTGAATGGTTTCTCACCAGTATGTGTCAGTTTGTGTGTATTTAAAGATTGTTTTGTAGTAAACTTCTTGTTACAAATATCACAACTATATGACTTATCATCAGTATGTGTCAGTTTGTGTGTATTTAAATAATATTTTGTAGTAAACTTCTTGTTACAAATATCACAACTGAATGGTTTCTCACCAGTATGTGTCAGTTTGTGTGTATTTAAAGATTGTTTTCTAGTAAACTTTTTGTTACAAATATCACAACTGAATGGTTTCTCACCAGTATGTGTCAGTTTGTGTGTATTTAAAGATTGTTTTGTAGTAAACTTCTTGCTACAAATATCACAACTATATGGTTTATCATCAGTATGTGTCAGTTTGTGTGTATTTAAATAATGTTTTGTAGTAAACTTCTTGTTACAAATATCACAACTGTAAGGTTTATTACCAGTATGTGTCAGTATGTGTGTATTTAAAGATTGTTTTGTAGTAAACTTCTTGTTACAAATATCACAACTATATGGCTTATCATCAGTATGTGTCAGTTTGTGTAAATTTAAATAATGTTTTGTAGTAAACTTCTTGTTACAAATATCACAACTGTAAGGTTTATCATCAGTATGTGTCAGTTTGTGTGTATTTAAATTACCCTTTTGAGTAAACTTATTTTTACAAATATCAGAACTAAATGGTTTATTGACAGTATGTGTCAGTTTGTGTCTATTTAAATTACCCTTCAAAGTAAACTTCTTGTTACAAATATCACAACTGTATGGTTTATTAACAGTATGTGTCAGTTTGTGCGTATTTAAATAACTTTTTAGTGTAAATTTCTTTGTACAAACATCACAACTGTATGGTTTATTGACAGTATCTGTCAGCTTGTGTGTATTTAAATAACTTTCGAGTGTAAACTTCTGTGACCAATCATCACAAATGTATGGTTTCTTTGTTGTAGTTAGTTTATGCTCATTTGCATGCATGCGCAGAATATTTATATTATTTGTTTCTTTAACTTCACCATTTTCTTGTTTAACTTTGACATCTGTGTCATCGTTTGAGCCTGTGGAAAGAATTACGACACTATTGTATATTCTCGTGAAATGTTTTGACTTTGAGTCAAGGTAGTTATAGAAAATTCGTACCATAAAAGAGGCTTATGTACCTCCGAATGTCTGAAAGATAGACCTTATGAGACGCATTGTCTGAATAGAGTCGGCACTACTAAAGTAGCAACTTTGGTTCCCATGACACCACCGCGAAATAACAGCTAGGTCACTTTAAGTGCTTTCTGAGGAGGAAGATGGAAGTGGGCAACATGCCTGAATTACAGTCATGCGGATGCCTATGCGTGTTGATGGTCCCCAAAGGCTCCGATAACCAACTTATATTATATGATGTATTAAGTAGTATTATCTATTTGTACGTAACAGGGCCTCATCACAAGTGATAGGGCATTATTAGTAGGTCTTCGGTAGATAATGTTTTGTAGAGCTAAGCTTCTACTAGACTCCATTTTACATATATAAAGGCAGTCTTCTTACTAGTTTTAATTTAAGGTAATGTTATTCATCATTGAAATATATAAATAAAGCTTTAGTAGTAATATATAATTTTTAGCAAATTTCAGAAACTATTTATATATATCAGGTTAAAATTAGCATCACTTACAGTCGGCATTTTCTTGGTTAACTTCTGGTTCTTGCTTGATGGTTACAGAGCGAAATGGTACCGGAGTATTTAAAACATTTACTATGGATAGCTGTACCAATGGCGGATATTCAACCTGATAAAAAAAAATATCATCATATAATTGACATTTCCTTATTTTAGATTACTATTTATTACTACAGTAAATATTCATTACGTACAGTTCATTAGTGCAGTACATTTCGTGCGGTGTGTAGTTAGCCGTTGGCCCATGGAGGAGGAGAGACAGGAGGGAAGCACATCTGTATAGCCTCTATGAGGATGTCTATGGGTACCGGTAGTCATAAAGATAACTCCGACTGCTTGTTTACCCCCCTATAACATAAAAAAAAACCCTACCAATAATAAAAATTAACATTCTTATGATTTAGGAAGATATTATTGATCTTGTTAATATAAAGCTTATTAAATACAATAATTAACAAGAAAATTAAAGAAACCATATTCCTTGAAAGCAAATCATTAATTTTGACCTAAGTATTCTTACCAAGTTGATTTAAATTTTGAAAACAAAAGAATAGCAGAAAATTTTAAGAAAATAATATGGTCAGAATTTTGTTTTGACCATCCTGTAAAATTAATAATATTTCATATAATATTATGATTATAGACCATCTGTATTTAAAGAGCAATATGGGGCTCCTTAAGCCCCCTGGATGGTGATTATGTCGGCATCTTTCCAGCTGTTCACAACCGCAAACAACAGAGCCCCTGTTCAACTCACCTTGAATTGTTCATCATTGAAGCTCATCCGAATGTGTCGAGTCCGATTAACCACATCATAACACTGTTGTAGTTTTACATGACACATGCAACACAACCTGTGTGGATAGTTTTGTGTCTGTACCTGTGAGTAGAAATATATTCGGTACATTTTCATTTACATAAAATGTTTAGGTCCTCACACAAGTGCAACTAAGTAGGTACATAAACAATATATTATTTAACAACAAATTATATATAATTTATTAGCAGTATATTTAAAGTGACCAGTTTAAACATTAATTGGATTGATGCAACTTTAAATATAAATATATATCAATTTCAAAAACATATACAGCTTACCTTTAAGTCTAATATTTCTTCACACACACCTTGTAAAGGTTTTACTTTTACATTAATTAATGTTTTAACATTGACTTTGAAACATAATAAGCAGGTGCCCTTAGTCATTTTTAAAGCTATGTTAACAATTTAATCTTAATCTGATAAATTATACTAAATATATAGGTAAGCGTTTTGAATCTTTAGGATATCACACACACACAGTTCGAGAGCTTCCAAGACCGTTGTTTGCCGGCTTTGTGTTTTTTGATGCATAATTATTGAGATACGAACAGTCAAATATTTATCTCCTTATTTTTTTAAAAAGTTAATTAAATCCGAAATAAATCCACCGCTTATCAAAGAGAGATAAAACCGTATTAATTATTAAATACGCTTTGACAAAATATGCTATGCAACATGTTGATACACATGTCCTCAATCCTCAACCAATTCTCATTTCTCAACCACAAATTATTTATGTACACAAACTAAATTTATGTATGCAAATGGTAACCAAGGTAACCACAGATTATGGTAACTGTCACACAAACTTTATAAAGAACAAGGGCTTAGAAAACTCTGATAGAATCCTTATGCGTCTATATACGAAGCAAATATTATTCAAAGTTTTTTAGTGGTAAGCATAGTAGTTGAGAAGGTTTTGAATTAAAAATATTGACGGATTGAGACCAAACTATGACGTTTGAGCTTCCGTCATTCGGTGAGACCGGTCGTAAATCGATCTCACCTCTCGATGTGCGGATGGGAGTTGGGGCTGATGATGGATAGGCTAGAGAGATGGGTGTGGGGTTTTGGTGATGGCAACGGAAAACAGTCAAGGACTCACCTGATGTCTCCTTAGAGCCTGTCCAGATTGAGCGAATCACGCGCGTAACTTACGCGCGTAAGCATTCGCCGCGTTGTCGAGGTACTAGAGCTGCATACGACGCGTCCAGATGGGGCGAATTACGCGCGTGATTCGCTCGTAACTCGCGAGACTTTCGACTCGCGGCGTATTCGCCGCGTGTCGAGATACTCGGGCGCCCTTGGAGCGTCCAGAACTACGCGCTTGTTCGCAGCGAATGCACGTAGGTATTTTAATAGGAATGCAGCGCGAAATATTCGTTTTAATTATATTAATAAATAATTAGGATTTTTTAAAGTTGTTCTTGATTTAATACACATGATGTCTAATATTTTTTTTCTCCTATCCTACTGATATATCGATATTTTTAAATAAAAATATCAATATCGATATTAATATTATCCAAAATATCGTTACAATATACATATTATATCGATAGTTTATTGCAATTTTAAAAATTTTATTGCAATTCCGACATTTCTAGTCACTCCCTCCAAGCGTGGTTACGCGCGTGATTCGCTGTATCTGGACGCAGCACAAAAATGTTACGCGCGTAACCTTACGCGCGTAACATTTTTCTGGACTGGCTCAATCTGGACGGGGTCTTAGAGCTGATCCCGGTGTCTCACCGTGAAGCGTGGCACACGCGGGGCGCGCGCGTATCGCACTTAAATATCTAATTTAATTGTCCTTATATCACTAACACAGTTTATTG
>LUGF01029784.1:228765-248661 GCA_001625245.1 Calycopis cecrops
TCTGGACGCAGCACAAAAATGTTACGCGCGTAACCTTACGCGCGTGATTCGCTCAATCTGGACGGGGTCTTAGAGCTGATCCCGGTGTCTCGCCGTGAAGCGTAGCACACGCGGGGCGCGCGCGTATCGCACTTAAATATCTAATTTAATTGTCCTTATATCACTAACACAGTTTATTGTCTATTATTTACATGGGCCCACGAGTAAACACAAAATTATGTGCGGATAAGCGCTGATGATAGCGAGAGATAATTAGATGCGCGCGTGCCGGTAGTCCGAAACAGTCTTACGGTCAGCTGTGTGTTAAGGCGCCGCGTCGGAGTGAATTGACCAGTGGGCGCCCCGGTACAAGGAAGATGTTTCGGTGCATAGTTCTAGAATGAACTATTGTCATCTCTCTCCCACTCATTGCCTATGGGTTCTTTCCGTCACGCAATTCTATTGGCGTGAACAAATATTTTTATTGGATACGCAACTGACTAATAATATTTGTGAAGACTTGCATGAGGAAGAAGAAAATAATGCAAAGCAAATTAAAATATGTATTTTAACTATCTAAATTCAAATTTATTTAATTTATTCTATATTTAAATAAATTTATTTATTGTTAAATTAAATTTCTTCTAGCTATTAAATAAGCTTAGAAGTTTAATGAAAAATGTATTAAGATCATAAATAAAGGCTATTGTATAATATGGTGGTATAGGCACCAAAGCAGCCTGGCACTGCTTCTTACTATATAGAGTAGATGTCATATATGTATATCACAATCTACACAAGTTCTATCAATCTTATTCAAATATTTTTGTTATTACAGGCCTAACTCCTTCAAAATTTGGTGTGACGAAAACAGCTTTAAGACCTATTCAGGTGACAGAGGCATCTACATCCAAAGGTACCTTAAAACTTATAAAGACGTAATACTCGTAATTGTTATAGTTCTATTGATGATTGGATGTTAATTACTGTACTTTGGAGTAAAAAGCGCAGAGTTAATTTTTAAAAAATATTGGCAGTTTTCATAATGCTTAATATTATTTATGATTGTTGATTGACCTGTTTCCACCCTGGAATCTGATATAGTTGTTGTGCAGATGCCCTCTACAAGTGCAAGGGAACATGTAAAAATCATAGGAAAATTGGGTAAGTACTGTAACACCTCTGCTCCAGATGTCTTGGGATGGCGTTAGCTAGGTAGAGGGAGCAGGGTTTACTATCTAGATGACTTCCCTAGACTGTGCCAATCTGGCTTAATAGAAAAACTAAATAATAAAACTTGGAAAATATATTTAGTTTTATTCACCTCTAATTACAATATAGACTTGCTTTATATTAACCGTTCATACACAGTTTAATCTATATCTTCATGGCTCTTCCCCGGATGCCTTCTAGAATTATGATCCCAATAAAAATCTTTTGTTGTCAAAACTAGACAATCTTCGAATTCATTCTATTTTATTCATTTTGAATATATAATATATATATTCATATTAAAAACCTATCCATTGCGAAGGTTTTACTCCTCATGCACTCAAATAGTTTCTATAATATAAAAATTAATTTATATTCCTATGCTAGTGTAGTGAAAGGCGCTACAGTTCTTAATAAAGAAAATATCCGTATTTGAAATTGATAAATAAAATTAATACTCTCCTTATTACTATTTGTGTAGGTATCTTTACTTGTGTGAGTTTTGGGGATCGATTCCTGGATCTTACCAAACAAGTCCTTAGGATTTGATAATATCGACACGTCCTACGTATTTGGATGTATCTGCCAGATACACGAAATTGCTTTTATTGCATTTTTGGCATCTATACCTTATATTCTATCATATACAAAAATATCAAATTTTTTTTTTAACCGGAACATTGATTTTTGTTATACGTATAAGTATGCATCTACTTATGTTGCTAAACAATGACGCTGTTAAAATAAGTAAATACCAGTTACACGATAATTCTCGGGGCACAGGTGCGCGGGCGACGGGCAACTACCCGATAGTCATTTGTACTTCGGTAATGAGCAATATAGAAAGGGGTCCGCTCTAATTTCATAAGTGCCGAGTTAGAGGTACCAATTTTTAGCAACATTGATAGAAAATGAAAAAAAAAGGCGAGCATCTGTCTGCAAAGTCGGAAAATATATGTTATTAGACCAACATGACTACGTACCATCAAGGCATGGTATATTGTATTCAACCAAATATGCTTAAAATTTCAAAATTAATCTAAATAAAATTCAAAACATAATCGATTCTTTTTATTTTCATAGCGAGTAATGCACTGTACTAAAATTTAATACAAAAAATTGTTATTTTGTATATTTTGATGTAATCCCGCTGTTTAAGTATGTAACTGCGTAGATACACACTTATTCACTGTATTTCCTTTTTATCCTAATATGCCTCTACCACTTACACAGGTAATCTTTGAAATCTTGTAAGATTGAAAAAACTATCTGACCAGTTACCTACTTATACCTCGTGATTGTTTCAGAAATAAATCATTTAACTAACACCAGCTTTTAACATTTTATAATAATAATAATAGAAAAAAAAACAATTAATCAGTGCTAATATTTATCTACTACCAAAAATATCATTTTGATATAGCGTAAATAAGAATATATTTCGATTTTTAGGCTCCAAACACGTTGGTACAGAGTCGAAGCATCTTCCCTGAAAATACTGCCTACCTTGCCGTAGAGGGAGGGATTGCGTGCCTCTGTGATACTCAAGGCCATGCCGGCTAACTCTACGCATACTGGACAGGCTTGGTGAGAGAGGCCAGACTAAGAACAGTTCAGCTGGAGGGTCCCCCACCCGTCTCTCTGAATCACCAGAAGGTGGTGTGGAATGGGACAAATGGGGGGTCTATGTCGGACCATGTGTCCGAAATCGGACATGGTGGCGTGAAGTTAGGAAGGATTCTGATGGCAGGTGTTCTGATGGCGTTAGTAATTGATATGGTTATATAAAAGTGGTGAAGGAATTGTTGAAACATTACAGCTCATTTGAACAATTTCTTTACCTATTAAAGTTGAATAAACTTAGTGAATCTTAGGACAAGTCTTTTGTTGCAATGAAACTTAAATTTTATCATAAGTGAATACAGCAATGTACATTAAAATTACAATATATTGAAACAATATTGACAAATATATTGAAGATGAATTTATAATTCGTTAACTGTGGCTGTTATTGTTCTTCGTCATCGGCCTCAAAAAGTTTTCTGAGCTGTTGTAAGACTTTTTCAGTTTTCTTTTTAGAGAAACTTATTGGAGACTCTCTAAAGTTAAACTAAAACGTACAAAGCGAATATACAGCTGTATGAAGGAAAATCATTCAAGACTAATATTTCGCGTTAAATATCTAATACACGAAAAAGACAATTTTTAAGACTAACTCATTCAGGTGGAGAGTCGAAGTGTCCTATATTCCATAACATTAAATATTTGTACCTTACTGATGAAAGAGAGATGAATATATTATGCTATAGGTGAAAAACACTCGTAACTCTTTTTTTTGTTGATTTATTTAATTAATTCATTCCCCTAAGATACCTATGTCGGACTCAGTGTAATACCGACTAAACCCCTGAGAGTGCCTTCCGGTGCTGTAATTGGAGAATTCCGATTCTGCAAGCAACACGATACCTCCAGCGACAGGCTGGCCTCGGCGAAAAGACCGAACTTCTCCTTGGGAACTCTCCGGGTGCCTCTGAACAGTCTGAACAGTGCAATGGAGTCACGTTCCCCTTGACTCCTGGCCCTAGTACCTACTTCAAAGGATCACGCCACCATGTCCGATTTCGGACACATGGTCCGACATAGACCCCCCATTTGTCCCATTCCACACCACCTTCTGGTGATTCAGAGAGACGGGTGGGGGACCCTCCAGCTGAACTGTTCTTAGTCTGGCCTCTCTCACCAAGCCTGTCCAGTATGCGTAGAGTTAGCCGGCATGGCCTTGAGTATCACAGAGGCACGCAATCCCTCCCTCTACGGCAAGGTAGCTCTAGGCTTCAGGGAAGATGCTTCGACTCTGTACCAACGTGTTTGGAGCCTAAAAATCGAAATATATTCTTATTTACGCTATATCAAAATGATATTTTTGGTAGTAGATAAATATTAGCACTGATTAATTGTTTTTTTTTCTATTATTATTATAAAATGTTAAAAGCTGGTGTTAGTTAAATGATATAGCATGAAGAAGTTAAAAAACGAGTGTCACTATCGAAAACACTTGTGATGATTCATATCTTATAACAAACGGCCTCGTGGTCCAATGGTAAGCGTGTTCAACCACAGACATGAGGTTCCGGGTTCGAATCCCAGGTCGGGCCAAAAATTGTTGAGATATTTCAATTTCTAATTACGAAGTCTGGGAAGTTGGCGGTGTTACACCCCCGTGCCTCGGAGAGCACGTTAAGCCGTCGGTCCTGCGCCTGATTTCTCTCCGGCCGTGCCGCACTGCCGTTCCATCGGAATATGAGAATAAGGGAGTAGAGAGTGTATTTATGTCAGCGCGCACACTTGTGCTCTATAATATTATGTCCTGCAGATGGCTCGTCTCTATAGAGACGGCCGCCGTGGCCGAAATCGGCTAGGACTTTACTTACTAAAAAGACTTTGATGAAAGTCATTCTACAGCTATATTCACTACTATTCTTAAGTTAAGCGATATCTAAGCCACTAAAAATAATCTGCAATTATAATCAGATTAGTAGTTTCTATATACCAATATTTTGCAATCCCACATTACATGTAATAGATTTAAAAAATACAAATAGATATTTAGGAAAAGTTAGTGCCGCGCTGCTTGCATGCATGTAGCCGAATTGGGCCAGTACGACCGGGGAGATATCTTTCGCTTACACGATACCGGCGTAAAGTGACAGCTGTGCTGTCGCTTTTCGTGCGATGTGAAAGAAGCCGGTGACTCATGGAGGTGGGAGGTAGAAGGACGTATTTGTACAACTCTATGTGGATGTCTATGAGCGCCGGTAGTCGTAAGAATGGCTCCAACTTCTCGTTTGCCCTGTGTACAACTGGTAACACTAACCTGTGGCAGCCGCTACTCGCTGTGACAGCGAGGTAACGCCGCATGTTGTCAAATTTTTTGGTACAGCCTGCTCAATCGAATTATAAGACAACGTCACGTCAAAAAACAAAAAAACAAAAATTGATACTTACGAATGGAAAGATAAACCGGGAATTACTTTATCGCTATCACTTCTACAGCCAAGAACACTGCACTGTACCATTTTCAGTACTGGGTATATATCCTGCTTAAAAGCGAACACAAAATAAAACAGAAATAATTATAAAGAAATTTAAAATAGATTACAATTTATCTCGATGCCTCAACGAAATGTCAAAGTTAGTTTAGCTCATAAATAGCCGAATTTGACACGCGATGAGGGACAAAAATAGTGTTCTTTATCTCTTTTCTTCTAGGACATCTGGTATTTATTTATCCCTTTTTTTGCTGAAGAGAGATAGATGAATCCAGCACTCTATAGTTTCCTCTGTCTACGGTTTTTAGGATAAATAAAAGTCAAGTTAGGTAACAGTTATTTTTATATTTATTTCTTTTTATTTACTTTTTTCACATGATTTCTAGAAAACTAACAAAAATACAATTAGTGGAGTGCGTGGAGCATATAAAATCGTAAAACCTCGGACTAGAGTTACAGTGAATGAATTAATAATAAATGATCGATATGGGTATTGTTTTTTAAACTATAAATTACAAAAAAAAATTTATGCACTCCATTTTTTTCCCCTTTTTTAATCGTTTATTCAGTGCTCCACAATACATAAACAAAAAAATAAAAACAGATAAAAAATAAAGTATACTAAATCAAAATAATATCAACTAACCTATGTATAAACATAAACTTATTTACAGTGTATATCTGCACAGAAGCGCAATGTGGAGGGGCACTTTGCATACACAGGATTTTTAACATATTATTATAAAAAAATTATGTTTGACCATTTAATTTCACTTAAAACAGTATTTTTTTTATTCGTATGTTAAATCGTACCTGAGCTGAGTAGACAAATAGGAACATTTTCCACATAGATATCAGAAGTAAATTATAGACTGAGAACCGCTGAGAACGAATTTGAACGATGCTGTCCTATTGACAATAACTTACCATCCCTGCCGTGCCGTAATAGCCTCTCTATTCTTTCTTTATATCTCTATGATTTTTCACGTAGACAGATTCTCTGTCTACGATTTTTCAGAAGTAGCTATGACGTTTACAACTACATATAAACTTGACGTTTATAAAACACCTTCAAACATACCTAGGGATGGGACACTGTCGATAACGAATTATCGATATGCAACACTATATTACGATATATTATGGCAGTTGAATGAAATACAATATAAATAAAATGAAATTACATTATTGTATTTTCATTATTGTTATTAAGCAATTCGTCTCTACTCGTCGTGCAATAATAGCGATTTCATTCCCAGGTGTCGTTTACTATTTTTAACACGAGTGCGGTAAGTCCAACCAACCCGTGAAACAATATAGGTAATAATAAATGTTTTTTGTAAAAGGTAGTGCCACGCTGCATGCATTGTCGCGTTTCGTGCAGTGTGTAAGTAGCCGGTGGCCCATAGAGGTGGGCGGAAAAAGGTGGGCAGCGCGTCTGTATAGCCTCTATGCGGATGTCTATGGGCGTCGGTTGTCATGAATGTGGCTCTGACTGCTCGTTTGCCCCCCCTTACCATAAAAATATAAAAATTAAATAACATTATGCACTTAATAAGCAAACTTAAGGCTTAATAGTATACATTGACCTCCCCCCCCCAAGATGCGGTATATTATTGCTCTCAGTAATTTATACAAGTATATACCTAAGCTTGCATGATTCTGAAGCCCAGGGGACAAAGGCATTAATTAAAATAAAATACTTTTATGAACTATTGGAATAATTTTAGTATACAATATTAATATAAAAATATTGATAACTCAAATTATAACAAAAACACAAATATTTTGTTGTTACATAAAATACAAAAACTTTTTTATATCTAAGTCCTCCCATACCAAAAAGCGAACAATTGGAGTGGTAGTACCTATGTACACTCATTAAGATCCAAGTGGTTTATGGATATGGTGATGATAGCAATTTATAATTTATCTATTAAGAAAAATATTGAAAATAAAATTTATATCACAAAAAAGAAATAAATCATAAAATATTAATAACTAAATGACAATGTTTCATCAGATAGTTTTAAAATTTAATGAATATTTATTTCTGTAGCACATTCCCTTCATTAGTTATATTATTTCTGTCTTGATAACTTTTATAAAAACATAGGTAATTTGCAAAGAAAACAATTAAGACTTTTTTTGACATTTCGAATTCCGAATTTTTTACAAATAATATTATGGCTTTACAAATATCTGACCGACTGGCCAAGTGGTACAATAGCTCAAATTAACCATGTATATCGTGCCAGACGTCACAGGTTGGAATTCCTCCTAGGTCATGGATTTTCATATTGGTATTATTTATATTTGTACCTATCTTAAATAATATTTTATAGGTATATTTTTAACTATATAACATCTTTAAAGCTTGTTAATTTTCGATATTAGAAAAACGGGATCTATAAGGTATCTTGTTTGCATAAAAAGTTTAAAGCTATTTATAAGTGTCCGGTTGCCCACTGATCGTCAATCGTAATCAATAACCATTTATTACAAACCAACGTTAGATACAGAAATTTATCAATAAACTGGAAAAGAAAAAGAAAAAAAATAAAAATATCTATTTTTACTTTTGACAAATGATTTAATTTATTTTAATTTAATTTTAATTAATTTTAATTTTACAAATTTTGTTACAAATGAATACCTATGAAATTAAAAGAAAATACTATATCAATACATTTTACTATATTCTGAAAGTAAAGTATTCGTCATTGGTATTGTATTATACTTAATACCTAATACGAGTACAATCTCATCAATACTTCAAGTCGATACTTTAAACTGGCGCGAGAATTGCGTTTACGCGTAATATCGATATATTATGCGTATTTTACAAACACATCATTATCTCGCCTATGCAATGAAAACGAGTTGCAGTTTTACGACTTTTTTGTGATGTTACTACCTTCATTGCGTGTTCAGAATGACTTGACACAATAAGAGCAATACTTAACAGGCAATGTATCATGTTTAAAACGTTTGATCTATTTGCAATTTAAGGTGACATTTTTGGTCTAATATTTTTAGTTTTTAATTGAAAATACATTAAATGTAATTTTTCTTAGTACTTACCGATGGTATGTGACGCCACAATTCTTGTAGTTCTTTAATTTATTTCTATTTTTACACACAGCCACTGAACAACTAGACATTTTGGAAAAATATGGAGATGTCACACAAACGCTTGTCTATTATAGACTGAGAACCGCTGAGAACGGATTTGAACGATGCTCTCCTTTTGGCCATAACGTACCACGCCGTTATAGCCTCTCTATTCTTTCTTTATATCTCTATGTTTTATCTACACTAATGTTGTAACATTCTACTTATGTTTCCAATACTTCACTTATAATAACTACTTAATTTATAGCTCAGACAACAAAAAACTCAATTTAAGCAATTTGACATGATGTTATAATATCCAAATCGATATCGTAAAATCTCATTATAACACTGTGTGAGAGCGAGAGAGAGAGAGTGAGTGGTGAGACAGCCTTATGTCAAAATCCTAACAGCGCGCGTTCGCTCCTGATTGGCCCTGTGTGGCTGCAGCTGTGCTCTCATTGGTTCAATGCCAGCTTGCAAAGGATTTGCGAGAAAGAGACAAAGCTCTACAAAGTTGTCTGAGCTATAACAGTAGTTATTATAAGTCAAGTATTGAAAACATAAGTAGAATGTTACAACATTAGTGTAGATAAAATCCTTAACAGCGCGCGCTCGCTCCTTATTGGCTCTGCGCGCGCAGCAGCTACGCTCTCATTGGTTAGATTTTAATGGCGGCAAGTTCGCTGTGAACTTAATGTTTCGCAATGTTTGATTAATTGATTAATTGCATTAGTGAAGATAAAGTAGTGTATGCAACTGCATATAACACGGGTATTAAAACACTCGTTACTACATATTTTGACGCTCAAGTTTTAATGCCCTTCATTATACGACAGTTGCATAAACTACTATTAAGCAATTTGACATGATGTTATGATATCCAAATCGAAATCGTAAAATCTCATTATAACATTGTGCTGGTGTGGTGGTGTTTTGTCAAAATCCTTAACAGCGCAGGGAAATATTACGCGCTAGCGTAATATTACGCTAGCAAAATCGCGCTATTAGGCGACTAGTGGAGCAATAAAATTAATTCTTGCGGTACAAATTAGCAGTAAAATAAGCCGTTTGATTCGTATCGCTAGCTCATTTAGAACCCGAGATGTGGAATGTGGTTTTGCTGGCGTAATATTGCGCTAGCAAAACCGCGTTTCTTAGGAGAACTAGTGGAGCAACAAAACTAATTCTTGCGGTACAAATTAGCAACAAAATACTAGCTACTCCCAATTGCCGCCTTATGAAATGGTTTTGCTAGCGTAATATTACGATAGCAAAACCGCGTTTTTAGGCAAACTAGTGGAGCAACAAAATTAACTCTGGCGATACAAATTAGCAACAAATTAGCAACAAAATACTAGCTACTTCCAATTGCCGCCTTATGAAATGGTTTTGCTAGCGTAATATTACGATAGCAAAACCGCGTTTTTAGGCAAACTAGTGGAGCAACAAAATTAACTCTGGCGGTACAAATTAGCAACAAAATACTAGCTACTCCCGGTTGCCGCCTTATGAAATGGTTTTGCTGACGTAATAGACCTATTAAAATGATACTCTAATGTTATTACCAAAGACCTTTATTTGTTTACTCCACTATCCATACCGTACCACCATACATACTCCAGTTTTGAGATAATGGATTGAAATCTATTAGGCAGGCATTTAATTGTTAGGCTATAGGATTTACTCATACAAATCTGTGATTAGTTTTGAGGCTGCACGTCTGCCTCATATTTCCGTAGCCAAAATGGCAAAAAACGGAACCCTTATAGATTCGTCATGTCTGTCCGTCCGTATGTCAGAGCCATTTTTTTCCGAAACTATTGGGCCGTCGTAGTTGAAACTTTGTAGGTTGATGTATTCTGTAAACCGCTATTTTGAATAAAAATAAAGAAATTAAGAACTAAAAGAAGGGGCACTCCATACATAGAACTGAATTTAATTATTTTTTTTCATCTAACCTGTATGTGAGCGATGTCTCTGAATAGGTCTTTAAAAATTACATTAAGGTTACTAAAACCATTTTTCGTCAATATTAACCGTTTGAAAGATAGACGCTTCCAAAGTGGAAAAATGAGTGTCTACCCCCTCTAACTTTTAAAATAAGAGAGAAATCTAAAAAATATATATGCTGTAGATCTCAATGAAAACTATCAACGAAAATTGGTTTGAGCGAGATATCAATATTAGTTTTTGAGAAATAACACATTTTCAAAAAACGCAAATACAACTTTGTCGTTCATACAAATGTTATGAAAAACCAAGTTATTTTATTTTCTGGTAAAAATGTCGCAGAGACTACCTCTACCTTTCGTTGGTACGGAACCCTCGATGTGCGGGCCCGACTCGCACTTGGTCAGTTTTATATCGTGTACTGGTCGCCTGAACAAGTCGCCTTGAGCAATAAAATCAATAGTTATTTTAACAACCCATATTCAGTTGATGCCATTGCTTCAGTAGTCTAAAGACATTTATTTAACGGTTTTATTAACCCATACAAAAAATTATATTATTCCTGTATCTCAGGTCCTATCAGAATGGAATGATACCAATTTCCTCACATTTTGGCTTACACGCCATTTGGCGAGGAAGGCTATAGGCTACTTTTTACCCGACTGCGGAAAAAATACGAATTCACGTAAACGAAGTTACGAGCTTCCGCTAGTATATAATAATGGTCAATTGGTCATTGTACCAGTTTGCGGGCGCTATAGTTGGCGGCTTCTTAAAAGATTGCGAATTCAAAAAAAAATATGTAAATACAGTAAATGGTCTAAAAGCTAACAGCCAAAATAATAACAGGGCAATTAACAGAGTAATAACAATTAACTTTATAAAAAATAATTTTATTCTTTTACTTGATCAGCTAGTATTTTTGCAGCCTGCTCTCATTGCACGCACGAATTATTTTTTTTTCAAAAAAGCATTGCGGCCTTTAAGCATTAAGCAATAAGCCGAACGTTTAATAAATACATGAGTTTTTATAGCACAATGACGAGTTTATTATACTTTATTTACTAACATATGTACCAAATAAAATAAATTTAACATAGTAGTTTATGAAAAGTGATTTATTTTGGATACTTACATCAATACAGTGTAGGTACTTATTTTTTTAACATTTAACTTACAAAAGGTTTTGCTACATATGAAAAAAATATCACTTGCCTTCCATATTTAGTAAAATACTTAGTACACCTTTTAGAAAACCAACCAAAACAACTTTTACCTTCCGTTTACACCTGTGGTTTAACTTTAACTGAATGGATCAAATCTTTAAACGTGAAAACGGACACGATAGCCTTGTCTACAACTTCTGTGGCGTATGACACGTCTCCCGTGTCACAGGTTAAGTAGGAAGTTGATTAACTAGTTTTTATGAATAAGCGAATTAGACTATTATTTGTTATTAATTAAGAAGTTGTATGTTCTAAGGACATTAACAATGGCCAATATAATAATGTATGTAAGGACTACGTTAATATCATACTACCGCCTAAGACAAAAGTCTCTTAAGTTTTGACAGCTATTTGTATAGTAAAATTTCAATTTATTATTTGTATGATTTGCCACCAGCATGTGTCGGTTTGTGTGTATTTTTAATGCCTGCCTCGTGGTCTAGTGGTAAGCGTGTTCAACCACACCAACCACTGGACTGCCTCGTGGTCTGGTGGTAAGCGTGTTCAACCACAGACGTGAGGTCCTGGGTTAGAATCCCGGGTCGGACCAAAAATTGTTATTGGGATTGTTCAATTTCTAATAACAGTCCGGAGTCAGGAAGTTGGCGGTGGTACACCCCCGTGCCTCGGAGAGCACGTTAAGCCGTCGGGCCTGCACCTGATTTCTCACCGGTCGTGTCGGATTGCCGTCCCATCGGAATATGAGAATGAGGGAATAGAGAGTGCACTTGTGTCTGCGCGCACACTTGTGCACTATAATAATATGTCCTGCGCATCTGGCTCGTCTCTATAGTATATAGAGACGGTCGCCGTAACCGAAATCGGCTAGGAGGACATTATTATTATTATTTAAAATGCTGTTTTAAATTAAACTTACATATATTACATACATTTGTATAAGAACATAAAGATTTATTTATATATTTATGGCACAACTAATGGAAACCACATGAAACACACAACATTAAACTCACCAATCACACAAAATATAACAAAAACCTTTCTATTTGACGCCAGTAAGTCAGTGTCATGTGTCAGCTTGTGTGTATTCAACCTTATTGCCATAAATTAACAAATATCACAACTGAATGGTTTCTCACCAGTATGTGTCAGTTTGTGTCTATTTAAATGACCCTTTCGAGTATATTTCTTGTTACAAATATCACAACTGAATGGTTTTTCACCAGTATGTGTCAGTTCGTGTGTATTAATAGATTGTTTTGTAGTATACTTCTTGTTACAAATATCACAACTGTAAGGTCTATTACCAGTATGTGTCAGTATATGTGTATTTAAAGATTGTTTTGTAGTAAACTTCTTGTTACAAATATCACAACTGTAAGGTTTATTACCAGTATGTGTCAGTGTGTGTGTATTTAAAGATTGTTTTGTAGTAAACTTCTTGTTACAAATGTCACAACTGAATGGTTTCTCACCAGTATGTGTCAGTTTGTGTGTATTTAAAACATGCTTTTGCGTAAACTTCTTGTTACAAATATCACAACTGTAAGGTTTATTACCAGTATGTGTCCGTTTGTGTACATTTAAATAATGTTTTGTAGTAAACTTCTTGCTACAAATATCACAACTATATGGTTTATTGACAGTATGTGTCAGTTTGTGTCTATTCAAATTACACTTTAGAGTAAACTTCTTGTTACAAACATCACAACTGTATGGTTTCTTTGTTGCAGTTAGTTTATGCTCATTTGCATGCAAGCGCAGAATATTTATATTATTTGTTTCTTTAACTTCACCATTTTCTTGTTTAACTTTGACATCTGTGTCATCGTTTGAGCCTGTGAAAAGAATTACGACACTATTGTATATTCTCGTGAAATGTTTTGACTTCGAGTCAAGGTAGTTATAAAAAATTCGTACCATACAAGAGGCTTATGTACCTCCGAATGTCCGAACGATAGACCTTGTAAGAGGCATTGTATCTGAATAGAGTCAGCACTACTGAAGTAGCAACTTTGGCTCCCATGACACCACCGCAAAATAACAGCTAGGTCACTTGAAGTGCTTTGTGAGGAGGAAGATGGAAGTGGGCAACATGCCTGAATTCTAGTAAGAGGTAGTGCCACACTGCATGCTTGCATGCAGCTGAATTGGGCCGGCACGACCGGGGAGGTACCTCTCGCTTACACGAGACCGGCGTGAAGTGACAGCTGTGCTGTCGCGTTTCGTGCGGTATGTAAGTAGCCGGTGGCCCATGGAGGGGGGAGGAGAAAGGGGGGCAGCGCATTTGTATAGTCGCTATGCAGATGTCTATGGGCGTCGGTAGTCATGAAAATGGCTACAACTGCTCGTTTGCCCCCCTATACCATAAAAAAAAAAAAAAAAATTACAGTCATGCGGATGCCTATGCGTGTTGGTGGTCCCCAAAGGCTCCGATAACCAACTTATATTATATGATGTGTTAAGTAGTATTATCTATTTGTACGTAACAGGGCCTCATCAAAAGTGATAGGGCATTATTAGTAGGTCTTCGGTAGATAATGTTTTGTAGAGCTAAGCTTCTAATAGACTCTATTGCATGCCTTAAGCGCGAGCGTAGGTATGCTCTACTCTCGCCTAAAAATAAAAAACTGGGTTCGGTCAGAGTTTTATTTTAAATAAATAATAATATAGTGCTTAAAGTAGGTTGGCCTTCATACCACAATAAAAGAAAACATCAATGGTCATTTTTCTAAACAATAAACAGCAATCCAACCCACAATTTAGATAAAAAAATGAATTTTTCAGAAAAAATTCTATGAAAAACATATAACATTCTCTCTGTAATCTCCATAACTTTTGAAAAACATAACTAATCGATTTAAATTTTATTTCAATAGGTCCGTAAATCTATTGTGACGAACTGATTAGAAAACCATAACTCAATTATTATTCGTTTTATTGTAAAAAATCAAATGTGTACTGTTGAAACTAAAAAATTTACATCTTAGGCAGCCTTGTATACAAATACACAGAGTAAACGTCAAAAATGTGTCAACAGTGAGCTTTACTCTGAGAGTAAAGCCACTTGAGACTTTATTTTCACAACGTTAGAGTGTATAATTGAATAAATCGCGTTCGCGCACTTAAAACATTATGGTAAGAGCATCGAAATAAAAAACTCTAGAAGCGTAACTTGTTCAAAAAAATGGTTCCACGAAATAGAGCCCGCGAGGGGCGGAGCTTAATTTAAGGACAGCGCGGCCTGCCATAACGCCGTGACGTCTTGAATCGTGTGGTTGAGCTGCGTCCGAAGCATTTATTGAGATTTCGTGTATTTCTAATCGTGTTTTGAATTTATAAATATGCCTTCGTGTGTTGTAAAGTGGTGTAGAAGTCATACAGATATGAAAAATACTGGAATCACCTTTCACAGGTACGTAAATAAATATTTCAAAAACTCATACTTTGTTACTCTGAACAGTGTTATGCAACATGTACCAATCTATTCTATTTTTTTTTTTATTTTTTTAATATAATATTTTAGTTTTAAGTATAACATAATATACTATGCATTAATGTAACAGTATTTATTGCCACAGATTTCCCACAAATAAAATCTTGCCTGAGAAATGGATAATTGCGGTGCGTTTGGAAAGAAATGAATCTGATTGGATACCTTGCAAATATAGTAAAATAATACACTTTCAAAAAGAGGACATTTACATGATTAATAATGGAAAACGTAAATTATTAAAAAATCGACAGTACCCATTTGCACGGTAAATTTTTATTTCATTTTTATTTTTTTTAAACACTGCATAGTATATGCAGTGGTTAAATGACGTTTTCCGCGCCTGTCTGTTGGTCTCTCCGTGTATATCCGCTAACCTTAATAAACGGTGCAACAAATTTTGATGCGATTTTTACGATTAGTTAAATAATTGTGGAGGATTATAGTATGATATTATTTAATAAATTGTCAAAAGAACATTTATAGAAAATGTAAAATTCGGATGAATAGTTTCTTACAAATAATTATTTCTGTTTAATCTTTTTGCAGATGGTTACTTTACTACGAACTAATATAGAACCTTCTACATCTAGTGATTTGGGATCGTCATCTATCGTGCAGGTACAATAAACTCACGACACCCACCTCCATGGGCCACCGGCTACTTACACACCGCTCGAAACGCGACAGCACAGCTGTCACTTTACGCCAGTCTCGTGTAAGCGAGAGGCACCTCCCCGGTCGTGCCGGCCCAATTCGACTGCATGCAAGCATGCAGTGTGGTACTACCTCTTACTACGTTGGTTAACGGCTAAAAGCCGTAATTCAAGAAATACCCTAACCATAGTTTCAAGGAATCATTTAGAGACACTAACATAAAAACGTACGCCTGTTAAGCAATTCCTACTGAAGGACCGTACGTGATAATTCCATAAATGACTATTTATTGACTACTAATTACTAATTCCATAAATTATTTAGGTTTTGATTTATCGCTAAATGCTAAAGTTTTATTTTACTTTAAATTTTGCCATGTTATTCATATTATGTAGAGTTAATTTGAGTCTACTCAGATACATTGTAATTGAATAATAGATGAAAAAAAATAACTTTCATTCAAATCGATTCCTTTCGGCTTACGGCATTATTTGATCACATCCTATACCGTATAATTTTGTATTGTATGAGAAATTTAATTAAAAACGTGTATACTTATATTACTATTTTTACTATTTGTAGCATTTAAATTTCTGTAAATAATAAAAAATAAAATTTTAAACAAGTTGATTTATTTTAGTCCATAATGCATAATACCATCCACGCTTGACGCTTCTGTTGCTGCCTGCTAGATCGCCGTCATGTTGACAACCTGTCAACGGTGATGTGACTTTGTGGCGGCCAATAGCGTGCAAGCTTTATCTTTGGCAATGTGTCAGTGTTCGTTGCTATAGCAGTAAATATGTTTGCGTATGTGGAACCAAAATTAAAGCGCCGTTGTATGAGAGTTACTTTTCCTGAGTTTTCTATTTCGATGGGTAAGAGACATTCTTTATGGTTAAGTTTTAATTGCGTCATTCATATAAGCTGCCAGCACAATTTTATTGGTCTAACGTTTATTAATTTATGTTTACCAACGTTTCTCGACTAAAATTATGTAATTTATATTGGTAATAATCGCTTTTATCTGAAGCAGTTTTTATTTTTACATTATGATGTCTAATAAATATAAAATAACTTATTTTCTTTAAGATTCAAGTTTACCATAAAACTATTTGAAAATTAAAAATAAAAAAAGCAATTTTTGGTGAAAAACGTATATGTTATCATGAGTATCTAATTTAAATAACATACGTATGACACGAGTGCTTAAGGCATGCACATTTGGTTTTACCAAACTTTTGTTATCTATTTTACATATATAAAGACAGTATTCTTACTAGTTTTAATTTAAGATAATGTTATTCATCATTGAAATATATAAATAATGCTTTAGTAGTAATATATATTTTTTAGCAAATTTCAGAAACAATTTATATATATCAGGTTTAAATTAGCATCACTTACAATCGGCATTTTCTTTGTTAACTTCTGGTTCTTGCTTGATGGTTAGAGAGCGAAATGGTACCGGAGTATTTAAAACATTTACTATGGATAGCTGTACCAATGGCGGATATTCAACCTGATAAAAGAAAAATATCATCATATAATTGACATTACCTTATTATAGATTACTATTTATTACTACAGTAAATATTCATTACGTACAGTTCATAAGTGCAGTACATTTCGTGCGGTGTGTAGTTAGCCGTTGGCCCATGGAGGAGGAGAGACAGGAGGGAAGCTCATCTGTATAGCCTCTATGAGGATGTCTATGGGTACCGGTAGTCATAAAGATAACTCCGACTGCTTGTTTACCCCCCTATAACATAAAACAAAATACCCTACCAATAATAAAAGTTAACATTCTTATGATTTAGGAAGATATTATTGATCTTGTTAATATAAAGTTTATTAAATACAATAATTGACAAGAAAATTAAAGAAACCATATTCCTTGTAAGCAAATCATTAATTTTGACCTAAGTATTCTTACCAAGTTGATTTAAATTTTGAAAACAAAAGAATAGCAGAAAAATTTAAGAAAATAATATGGTCAGAATTTTTTGGCCATCCTGTAAAATTAATAATATTTCATATATTATGATTATAGTCCATTTGTATTTAAAGAGCAATATGGGGCTCCTTAAGCCTCCTGGATGGTGATTATGTCGGCATCTTTCCAGCTGTTCACAACCGCAAACAACAGAGCCCCTGTTCAACTCACCTTGAATTGTTCATCATTGAAGCTCATCCGAATGTGTCGAGCCCGATTAACCACATCATAACACTGTTGTAGTTTTACATGACACATGCAACACAACCTGTGTGGATAGTTTTGTCTCTGTACCTGTGAGTAGAAATATATTCGATACATTATCATTTACATAAAATGTTAAGGCCTCACACAAGTGCAACTAAGTACATAAACAATATATTATTTAACAACAAATTACATATAATTTATTAGCAGTATATTTAAAGTGACCAGTTTAAACATTAATAAGATTGACGCAACTTTAAATAAAAATATATATCAATTTCAAAAACATATACAGCTTACCTTTAAGTCTAATATTTCTTCACACACACCTTGTAAAGGTTTTACTTTTACATTAATTAATGTTTTAACATTGACTTTGAAACATAATAAGCAGGTGCCCTTAGTCATTTTTAAAGCTATGTTAACAATTTAATCTTAATCTGATAAATTATGCTAAATATATAGGTAAGCGTTTTAAATCTTTAGGATTTCACACACACACAGTTCGAGAGCTTCCAAGACCGTTGTTTGCCGGCTTTGTGTTTTTTGATGAATAATTATTGAGATACGAACAGTCAAATATTTATCTCCTTATTTTTTTAAAAGTTAATTAAATCCGAAATAAATCCACCGCTTATCAAAGAGAGATAATACCGTATTAATTATTAAATAAGCTTTGACAAAATATGCTATGCAACATGATGATACACATGTCCTCAATCCTCAACCAATTCTCATTTAAACCACAAATTATATATGTACACAAATTATAGGTATGCAAATGGTAACCAAGGTAACCACAG
This sequence comes from Calycopis cecrops, assembly GCA_001625245.1. Taxonomy (NCBI): domain Eukaryota; kingdom Metazoa; phylum Arthropoda; class Insecta; order Lepidoptera; family Lycaenidae; genus Calycopis; species Calycopis cecrops. Next base: position 247,416 of record LUGF01029784.1, read on the forward strand.
ATTATGGTAACTGTCACACAAACTTTATAAAGAACAAGGGCTTAGAAATCTCTGATAGAATCCTTATACGAAGCAAATATTATTCAAAGTTTTTTAGTGGTAAGCATGGTAGTTGAGAAGGTTTTGAATTACAAATATTGACGGATTAAGACCAAACTATGACGTTTGAGCTTCCGTCATTCGGTCAGACCGGTCGTAAATCGATCTCACCTCTCGATGTGCGGATGGGAGTTGGGGCTGATGATGGATAGGCTAGAGAGATGGGTGTGGGGTTTTGGTAATGGGAACGGAAAACAGTCAAGGACTCACCTGATGTCTCCTTAGAGCTGATCCCGGTGTCTCGCCGTGAAGCGTGGCACACGCGGGGCGCGCGCGTATCGCACTTATATATCTAATTTAATTGTCCTTATATCACTAACACAGTTTATTGTCTATTATTTACATGGGCCCACGAGTAAACACAAAATTATGTGCGGATAAGCGCTGATGATAGCGAGAGATAATTAGATGCGCGTGTCGGTAGTCCGAAACAGTCTTACGGTCAGCTGTGTGTTATGGCGCCGCGTCGGAGTGAATTGACCAATGGGCGCGCCGATACAAGGAAGATGTTTCGGTGCATAGTTCTAGAATGAACTATTGTCATCTCTCTCCCACTCATTGCCTATGGGTTCTTTCCGTCACGCAATTCTATTGGCGTGAACAAATATTTTTTCCCCGACCCAACCCGCCATGCACCTTTAGCGCATAGCGGGCCGGTTCAACGTCCTAGCATATTAGATGTAGTACTCGTGAAAAACGTCTCTATCGCCCTCGGGCAGATAAAGACGTTATACGAATTAGGTTCTGATCACAGACCAGTCTTATTAGATTTTGGCCCCCTTGACAATGTCATTATCCCTAAAAAGATAATAGATTATAATCTTCTGCGAGTTAATCTCGCTAATTTACAATCGAACCACCTCGACAATATCCCCGATAGTATAGAGCCGAGCGACACCGATATGGTTATCGCTCAGCTCACCAATCACTTAGATTTCTCTCTAGAGATGTCGACAAAAGAGATACTAGTGGCCTTACACAACCACTGGGATCTTCCGCCCGACATCAAAGAACTTATCCGCGCGAAAAACCGTGCGAGACGTAGATTCTGTAAGCATCCTTCAGATGACCACCGTAGTATCCTCCGTCACCTCCGCGCGGAGGTGAAGTCCCAGGTAGACGCTTTCCGTCAAGACAAGTGGGCTCT
>LUGF01029784.1:249075-262816 GCA_001625245.1 Calycopis cecrops
TAAAAAAAAAAAAAAAAAAAAATATTTTTATTGGATACGCAACTGACTAATAATATTATTTTTCAATCACATTTCTTTGTTTCGTTTGACATCTTATTTTTAAACGATTCGTCCTTACTAGGGGTGAGACGTATTTACTCTACCAGGTTTTAATACCAGGGTTTTACTTCGAAGAAGGGCGCCCTGGTACGTGCAACAGATAATTTCAAGTATAAAAGTATTTTACTATACCGATACATTACAAGCAAAGGCCTCACAAGGTTCATTACTATATCTAATAAATATACTTAAAAATAAGGAACAAAAAACTTAAAAAGTATATTTTATGTATAAGATTTTTGCCAAACACAAGCGAGCATCTGAATATGCAGGTTTTTAAAACCCGCCGTACTTGCATACAATTGAAAGTATCAGTACGAGCCCTGATACGCACAGAAAAGACGTGCATACAATAAAAAACCATAACGCAATAGTATTACGGAACACAATCCTATTGATCAAAATAAATACTTTTAAAGTATTTTTCATGTCATACAGATTTGCTCCTTTTATACTAAACAATAAAGATCGAAATCGTATACTAGTTTTTCCTACCCGCCATACTTGCATAGACTTGAAAGTATCGGGGTTGAAGTACTTGTAAGAGATAGTGTCATTGCTTCATTAAAACCAAATCGGGCCAACACCATCAAAGAAGAGAAATACTGTTCTTTTAAGTTTCTATCGGCGTTAAGGTATCATATTATAATATTTTGTGTGTTGTGCGCATTGCGCAATGCTTATACTAAATACTTGCTAGTATTTTAAAACCTGGTTTCCAACCCTTGTATTTTTACGTATCTACTCGTACTTTTTAGCCCTGGTATTGAATATTACAAGTATGTAAGTAATTTTAACTAATTATTTTATTATTCTTTTTTAATTCATAAATCGAATGTACCTACCTATTAACGATTCTGAACCAAACCTGAAAATTTGAACGGTGATCAAAAAATAACCTTGTATTTTGACTTCGTAGGTTCACATTTTTTTGTGATTTCTTTGTTTGTATGTATCTTTTTTGGTCGACTTACCCTTAAGCTTTTATTTTATAGAATCATACTGTCCCATTGTTCAGCTAGACTAAAATGTTTCGTAAAGGAGGGAAACGCATCTGCAAAGTAATTGGCTTTGTAATCAAAAGGTCTATAATTAGGAAAAGGCATTAATCAAAATAAAATTATAAAATTGACAATATTAAGTTTATTGTATACAAAAGTCATTTGTTCACAAATTATATCTACACGTGAATAATATAATTTAACAAACAAATTAATACAAGACCGGAATGATAATATAAACTGCATTTTTATTTCCTTAAAGCCTACGGAACTGAGAGACGCTGTCTCCTTTTTGGTACTCAATTGAGTTTAAAGAAATCGACTGAAATAAAGATTGTGAAATTTGCAGGTATTATACACATACATCACTATATATCATAAAACAAAGTCGCTTTCCGCCGTCTGTGTGTCTGCATGCTTATCCGCATCTTTAAAATTACTCAACAGATTTTGATGATTTTTTTTTAATAGATAGAGTGATTCAAGAGGAAGGTTTATGTTTATAATAACCCCATTTTTGAAGTGCGAAAAACACGCGGGCGAAAGTGCGGGCGGAAGCTAGTATATTATATATATACCTAAAATTTGTATTTAATTACAAAAGCCTTGAAATTTCCATTTTAAACAACACACATCCTTATTTAAGCTACCGAATCTTTTATACATTATTCTCTTAAAATAACTTAACTTTTAAGAAAATCATTACAAAATGTATTACACTTTTGGTTTCATAACGTTTGATTTCGTTATTAATATATTTTTATGACACAATTTATTTAATAATTAGTTGATAATATACTTAATTAAATATTGAATTTTACATATTACCTATCTACATGCAATTTTACATAAGCCGGTATGTTTTTCACTTATATTTTATTATTTGTTTAAAACATATTGTGTATAACAAACTATTAATATGAAATTTAAAACCAAAGAAAACCAACTGCTAAAAATATTGTTTGATGTATTCAGATAAGAAAATAACCCCCCTCTTATGATATAATCAAGGAATAGAAACAAGGAAAAAAAGGAAGGATAAAGCAAGGAACATAATATAAATCTGCATACATCATTGCCCTTCTTCTGATGCACTCTGTGTTTTTGAAGTCGGGTAAGTGTCCGACAGAATTCGTACATTTTGCCTTTGAAAAAATACTTTAAATAAAATTACAGTAATAAAAATAAAGAATAAAAAGCAATAGCAATAGCAATAAAAAATAATTAAGCCAGGCAGTAAAAAATATCAACGTACAAGAAATTCATTCAAAATTTTAAATCGTCAATCAAACCTGTGATCCGGCTCACAGAATGGTATATTTTATTGAAGAGAAGTTTAAAAACGGTGTAAGGTGCGTTTATGAATTTAAAAGTCCTCAAAAGAATTAAAATATAAAATATAAACTGTACAACGAGTACACATATATTTTAATGATTTGACAAGCATTTACAGGTTTAAGGTTACACACCAAGTACAAAATACAGACAAAACTCTTATTTGTAACGTATAGTGCCACAAACATTTCTGACCCGGTCGTGGCGGCGCTCTTCTGACAAGAGTGACAAGTCTTGTCTAATTAAGTATTGCCATTAAATGATATATTCCGATTTTTAGGGTAAAAATAATGTCCGATGCAGGAAGTAATTGAAATTTTGGCATCACAATACTAAAATCATGACAACTATTATTTTATTAGTTATTTAGAAATAAAAGAATGTAGTATTATATTTTAATGCTGTAAGTATGGTCGTATAAAAAATCAAATTTACAAACAATCAACAATTTTACTTTATTCATTTATTAATGGAGCTTGGAGACGTTTCTCTTCTTGCATAAAAGAAAAGACTTTAAAAATATGTTCTCCAATCCCTTTAGGGTAAACGAGTTTTGTGCGTCGCTCCACTAATAAAACTGACAACAGATTGTCATTTCAAAATGACGGCTTTAGTTCCAGTCTTGGTCACCGGGCCAGAAAAGTTTGTGGCACTATACCTATATGTGACAGCTTCAATCATAGACAAAGTAAAATATTTACAAATAATAATCTCCTATGTGCTAATATATACAATATTACAATATTAATTGATAAAAGCGAATGGCGTTATATGAAACCACATATTCAGTGTATCATTTTCAGGCTACACAACAAAAATCAGATAAATCGGAGCAATAGTTTAGCCACAAGAACTTTTGAAAGTTTTGAAGTGCAGCGTGTACAAAGAGAAAGTGCACGCGGTATCCTCACCTGAAGGACCACTATGGGTTGCCGAGGACATTTACCCCGTTTCGCTCGCTATTCGTGCCGGTACAAAGCACGATTACACTTTTTTGGTATTTAATTTATTTTACAAAAGTATTTTCGTATGCTTGTCGTAAACCTTTTTTAAGCTTCGGATTAACTGTAGGCAGTTATCCCCTACTTACCTTTAACCTTAGGCGTTTTTTCAACCTTGTATATCTGCCTCGATAATCGTGGCACATATATTTTTTTCAAGTGCGTTAATATAAGAATATAGATGACACATTTGATTTTTTACTGATTTGATTTGATACTTATTTGAGTACTGGACCGATTTAAAAATTCTTTGAACATTAAAGTCCTACATTGATGAACTAAGCCATTCTAAAAAGTTTCTTAATTATGAAATCTGGGGTTGGGATAGGGAGGGGGCGTCTCCACATGTACGCTCAAAGTTGTGGAAAGGGTGTTTTCAAGACCCCAATTTTAACAGATCAAAGCGATACAATCGGAATAAAAAATATAGGAAGGTAACTTTATATATTTCTATTTAACCTAGCACGTGTATTCTTTTGTTATTATAACTCCGTTATGTAAACCCGTATACCTACATGAACGACTCTTACCATTATTGTTAAATATAATAAAATAGAATTAAACAAAATTACCATTTGTGCTAAGACAAGATGTACCAAAATAGTTAGTCAAACACGAAACTGGGCTTTTTTGATCGTATAAAGAGGCAAACTAGCATTTTCCCCCTTCCTCCTTCTTCCCCTTTAGCCACCGGCTACAACCAGCGAATCAAATCAACCAAAAAAACCGCATGAAACGCGACGGCACAACTGTCACTTTACGCCGGTTTCGTGTAAGCAAGAGGTACCTACCCGGTCGTACCAGAATAATTATTAGGCTACATGCATGCATGCAGCATGGTACTACTTTGTACAGTACTTGTTAGTAGTACTTGATGCCATCGCGTTCCCGTAGCTCCAATCCTTGTGAGCGAGAAAGAACCCCGTTGGAGTTTATGATGTAGGGGAGCATATTAAACCTCGTCTTTTGACTTTGGAGTGCTACAAACTAGTGCCTAGGCATTACCTAACCTGGAGGCCGGCATATAATAGACTAGCCAACAAAAAAAGGCGTAATGTCTTTTTTTGGCTAAGAAGAATTTTAAAATTTCGCTACTAAGGATTGAAATTTTATTAAACAGAATATCATTTTGTATCTACAGGTTTTCCATGGTATACACCAATTGCCAGCTGAATTTGTAATAAAAACACACGCACACAAAGAGATCTCATTACTTAGGCCGGATTCTCAGTTTCTGGTTATAATTCATGAATGAGAATAATTTATTTCGTAGGTAAGAGAATGGACCATCTATTTGAGCCTAATGTAAAATAAGCCTGTAAAACCGAATTCCTAATCAGTTATTATACAACTACTTATTACTATTACTACTTATTACTATATTTATTCGTATATAGGATGTTTACAATAGTATAAACAATTTTATTGCATATACTATAGCTTAGTGGTATATATTTAGGCGGTACACAAACATAATTCATCAAATTCAAAAAAGCAATCGAAGTTTTGTGTGCCAGCTCCGATGCGCGACTGAAGTTAAATTCTTAGGAACGAACTTGATTGTAAAGGCTGTCACACACTAATCAGATACGACAAGATATTATCTGCGTATAAAACCATCCTTCAATATAATACGTCTGTGCCTACAGATACTTGACGGGAAAAAAAAGTTGTCTGCGTGGTGTGGTGATTATGTGGTATATTGACAGATATGCGCTCCGACACAGATATCTTACCGCATCTGGATGGTGTGTGACAGCCTTAAGGGTAAACGATGTAAGCGTTAAAACTAAAAACTCTGCCGCTTTAATTTCACACGATTTTTACTCCTAACATTTTTCATACCTGGCGCCTTAAATCGTTTCTTTTGGAGTAGGTTCTTCGCTTCTTAGGAGAGTTCCAATAAACATACGTCATATGTACTCTAGGCTATCTTCATCATACTATCTGTACTATTGGGCCTTATAAATACCTAAACGGCTTATAAAAAATGTTACCGTAGTACCAGGAGAACATAAATACAGCGCAGGTATTTACACAAGCTACAGCACATTCGAGATCATAGAGCTAGAGAAAATGTTCGCACACCGCGGGAATGTTGCGCCGCGCGCCCCGCCCTCACGGCACTGAAGTCTTCCCTCTGCAACAACACAGGACATGTAAGACCATGGAATAGAAAGAGTTTGAATACGGCATAGTATATATTCCAAAACCCCTATGACATACGAAAAGATGTACCCAATAGATAAATTTAAATACTAAATTAAATAGCTCTTTTAAAATTAATAAAATTCTTATTTTTATCTAATCTCTTAACTAACACTTAGGCGAGGGGCAGATCATCAGTCTGTACTTATGTGGTCAAATCAGTACACCACTGACTCGTGAAAGTCCCGTAAAAACATCCATGTTTTGTTCTCCAAGGAGAAACAAAATACGCAAAAACTATTTCAAATCCAATAAACATTTGTATTGCAATATGCCATGGAATTCAATAATGCATCAAAAAGTTGAAATATTATAATGCTCTCTACGAACTCACAACGACCAAGGATATTAATATAGACGTACGAAAGTAACCGTGAAGCTGTAATGGACAGATTACTTCGCGCCGTCTTCAGCAGCTGTTACAAAGGTCCCCATATTACGTATATTTTATGTCCCATCTTTTCGTGCCATGTAATGCTAGCTTTGACTTTTTTAATGATGTGGCAATGCCGACCTAAAATGAGTTTTTATGTAGTTTATGGTGCATAATACTGGCTATTGCTATATTACTACTAGCATTTAGCACTATTACTACTATACGAGGGTCAAACTGAAAGTTCTTAGAAAATCAAAAACTGAGCAAACTAGCAAGTTATTAGTTTTATTATATCTTTTCAAAATAGTGTCCATTCACATCAATACATCGCTGCATTCGATAGAACCACTGAGAAAAGCACTTTGCCCACTCGTCTTTAGAGGTCTTTTCGACGGCCTTCTGAAACGCAGTCACTTCTTCCTCGGCGTCTGTAAAACGTATTCCTTTAAGTTTTTCTTTTATTTTCGGGAATAAATAAAAATCGCAAGGTGCGAGGTTGGGGCTATACAGCGGGTGACCCAATAATTCCACGTCTGATGTAGCCAAATAGTCGATAGTTTGTCTTGCGGTGTGCGAAGAGGCGTTGTCGTGATGAAGGAGGATCCTACTGCGAGGTCGATTCTCCCGAACTTTTTCCAAGACAAGTGGTAAACAATTGTTAGTGTACCACTCTGCAGTAACTGTTTTTTGATCCTCTAAAACAATTGTTGCGTAATGACCTGACTTTCCGAAGAACGAGGCCACCGTCTTTTTCCCCACGCTTCGACCTCTCTTCACTTTAGTTGGCAACTCTTCTGAAGGAAATACCCCCTGAGCAGACCTTCTTTTGGTTTCCGGATCATAACAGTAAATCCAACTTTCGTCACCTGTAAGTAGGTACGTCGAATACAGCGTTGGAGCCACCTCCGTCAAATATTTGAACCATTTCACGGCACCAATCAACACAGCGGAGTTTTTGGGCTTCGGTCAAATTATGAGGTATCCACCGGGCACAAAGCTTCCTGACAGCTAAATGTTCATGGAGGATTTTGTGGACTTGACTCATACCGATCCCTAAGCTTGATACGCCGCACAACACTGGTGTTATCTTCAGTCGTCACCGTAGAAGGCCGTCCTACACTATCATCGGTGAGATTAATGCGACCACGTTTAAACTCATTGAACCAGTTGTAAACAGTGGCACGAGATGGGGCTTCATCGTGAAAGGCCAATCGAAGTATATCATAACTTTCTTGTTGACTTAAATGACATCGAAAGTCATAAAAAATCATTGCACGAAAATTTTCTTGCGTTAAATTTATGCTGACGTGACACAGCCAATTTTCAATTTGCCGCCAAAACGTAAAACAAATGACAAAAGAATAAAATCCATATTCAATAATATAACAAAGAGTTCCATTTTCAAAATTCGAACTTACTTTTTTATTATATTGTTTGCAAGTGGCCAGTTCTAAAAACTTTTAGAGTGACCCTCGTACTATAGCAGAATTGGGTCAGAGCGACTGGGGAATAAAATTCTGTGACACATTTTCTTTATGTGTTAGAGAAATTCCCGTTGCATTAACAGAATCCATCTGAATTTCCTTATTTGTGCATCTAGCTTATTTACGTGTGTAAATAGTCTTTCACCATCCGAACGTTGCTTAGATCCGGACGTTATTCGGAATTCGTACATGTAGGGGAGCGGAGGGGGTTACCGTACACCTAACGAAGAACCGATGTCACTCAATAACTAATAGAGATATAAGGTTAATTTTAAGCGTGTCTATAGCCAAAGTAGTTAACTACTAAATGCTTAAACTAAAAATTAAATCCCATACATGGAAGTACAAAATTTATTAAGTTAAAAAAAAAGTAGAAAGTACGGTATCACCCTACACCTGCTGGTGATACCGTACGGTATTGATACACTCATAAATATACATTTAGGTGCAACAAAATCCACATATATAACCGCTTCTTGTTCGGGAGTAAACACAGGCTTCCCGTCCAGCCTTGGTCTATCTTCAGAGCCCTTATTCACGTGATCGTGGAGAGTCATGACTGGAACCCCATATTTTTCAGCTTTTTTTATGAAATTTGCCTCCAGCTTTTATTTCTTCTAAAGCCAGCCACATTTTGCGAGGGGACCAGGCAAGTTTCTTCCACGTGACATCTGAAAGAAAGATAAAATTGTAAAATATTGCATCAAATCAAATCAAAAAATCACTTGCGCCTGATACCATACCTAAGTGTACGAACCCACCCGATGCCGCCATTTTGTAAAAAATGTTTAATAACTAATAACTATGTGTCTTTTTCAAATAAAAAATAATGCAAAGAGGAATCTTAATCAATATCGTGACACGTAGTTCAGGAAATATTAGAATTCAATATAAAATAAAGTACTTACTGCGTAAATAATTCACCTCACTTTTAATAAGAAATTGCACGTAAATGTGACACATATCCTCCTCGCAAAAGTTGTGGCGTCACTGACGCGAACGGCTAGGGATGACATTCCTCTATCATCACGGGATCCCTAGACACGGACAGACTTATTCTCTCGTCACTCGTTCACCGTCAAATCCGATGTACGGTATCGCCCGCTGTACGGAATGTGCCGCCGTTCCCCTATACACATCCTAGTATTCTAGTAAAAAGCCATGCTGAGGTGCAGCCAAATTGATCTGGTCCTATACAAAATATATAATGATGAGCAACATTGGTCCTGGTAAAACAAGAAGAGCAAGACAACGGCTATTTAATTGCCCTTGGTCGTGCTGTACTCACCATTAAAGATATATTATAGACATTTTTACATTGTATAAAAATATGTCGTTGTATTTAATTAATGACAACATTCAGTTGGCTACTTGTGGATCACATTTAAAACAAAACATGACTTGAGCCCAGACCAACCCATGTCTAAGTGGCAAAATGAAGTAGTAAAATTCTAATCAACTCCCGGAGCGAAACGTGTCGTAAGGAAATACGAGAACACTCTAAACGTAGTAAAAACGGTTTTATTTGAGCTTACTTTACGTTAACTTGATTTTTTTATAGTATAAAGAGGCAAACGATCAATCGGAGCTATTTTAATTACTACCGACGCCCATAGATATCCGAAGCTATACAGATACGTAGCCGCCCCATCCTCGTCCGTCCTACCGGCCACCGGCTACTTACACCGCACGAAACTCGATAGCACAGCTGACGCTTTACGTCGGTTTCGTGCGAGAGGTACCTCCCCGGTCGTACCGGCTAAATTCGCCTGAATGAATGCATATAGCGTGACACTACCTCTTACAAACGTACAACATTTAATTTGTATATCTTACGCATAGACTTAATAAAAAGTATAGACGGAGCGTTCTCAACAATGAAATGAAGCCAGCAAAACTACACCCATTCCTGTATATACACGGTCTCACATACACATTTGATAACCAAACTACACCCAGATCATTAGTTTGTGACAGTTCGTCAATGGCGCATGACTTCCAAATAAATAATTGTTTATTACCTGAAAATGCCGAATTGTGTAGTCAAAGGCTGCAAAAATCATTCCTCGAGGAATAAAAAGCAAGAAGGACTTACATTTCATACGTTACTTACGTAACATAAAAATTCATACATTATTAAATCAATTTCAACATTTGTTTGACAGCTTTCAAAACGAAAATGTTGTCACTAGTAAGCGCCAAAATAGTCCCCGTTTATGGGGTTAGTTATAAATGTAACGAAACATAATTTACGTCCATTTATTTATTTCTATTTTTACTTTTAATATTCACCCAATTAATGTAACAGTAAACAAGCTTTTTTTATTTAATCCTCCCCCATAAAACCTTTTTTTAAGGTTTCCTGTCCGAAATAAAAATATTAGAGAGAAGTGGATAGCAGTGATTCGAGTTAACCGAATTGAGCCATCATGGCCACCATCCGCAGCCTAATTTGTTCAACACATTTTGAAAGTGATGATTTTTACATCACTAAGAAAGGACTTTGTCGTGTGGTACGAAATGGATATCCAAAGGTTACGAGGTTCCAATGTTTCTATTATATTGTACTAGTTGTTACCCGCGGCTTCGCTCGCGTGGTTTTTCGTGATAAAAAGGATACGATGGCACTCTTTAGTCCTTCAAGTATCTCCATACTAAAAAATATTTCCATATTAAGCAATTTAGAAAGTGTTTAAAACTCTGACGTTTCTGTCAAACATTTGACAGTAGCAATTTCATTTGATAATTACTAAGGACGTACGTCATACTGTTGCGTGCGCCTGTAATAATGTCATCTATAGCGCTTATTTGATTGATTTGATGTAAATGTGTTATCCACTGGAAGTTTATCGCTATAAAAAGGAGCCTAGGCACTGGTTATAGTCCTTCAAATATCTCCATACTAAATATCACATCGAGCCGTTGATCCGATTTAATGTGAAAAAAAAGACAAACAAACATACATACATACACACTTTCACATTTACAATATTAATATGGATTCAGTAATGTAGGGCAATGCAGATTTTTGTTGAAAATTCCTAAAATTTTCATTATTATGCATTATATTTCACTCTCATCGTGGCTAATTATCGAACCTATGCCAATCCAGAAACAAAATCCATTTGAATAAAACACGTTCTTGAGTAAAATCTCGAAAACGTTTCGGAACGAAGTTACGGCACTTTAAAAATATTATAAATGCGAAAGTTTGTATGTTTATTTGTTTATTTGTTTGTTTGTTTGTTACTCCTTCACGCAAAAACTACTGAACCGATTTTCATGATGAATTTGGCACACACGTAGAGAGTAACTTGCATTAACACATACCTAGGATTTTATCCCGAAAAAATGTTACTATGGGATGCCATGGGATGATTTTTTATTTTCCACGGGAATGAAATTTACGTGGGTGAAATCGCGGGGCGCAGCTAGTAAATAATATGTTTGCTTTTTTGTATCCATATATTATTTAAATAACAATCCAAACTTGTTTCTTCTTTCTACACTTACTCACATCGTAGAAGGAATCGAGGTTTCGAAAGACGCAGTAAATGGGTTGAAAGAAAATGCTAACCTATGTATTTACTTATCCATTCATCATGTCCTTATTGATATATTTTGGGGTAATAAGTTTTTACTACACGGCAACTCTCACTAAGCGCACACATGTTTTGCGGTTGTCAAAAAACTGGATTCATTTTATTGTTGAGAACGCTTCGTCTATACTTTTTATTAAGTCTATGATCTTACGTGTATATACTTATTTAATTTGAAATATAATAGCAATAAAAGAGGAAAGAAAACATTTATCAAAACACATACAACATCCACAATAGTTTAGGACACAACAATAAGAACAAAAAAGCATGCGTAGCCTTTAGAATGCGCTAAATTCAATTCGGCACAAGCTAAGAACGCAGTTAGCGTGGAACGTCTTTAGTGTGTTATGTGTGTGTATAGCCGAACTCCGTCTCTCTTTTATCCTTTGTTTATGGCAAAACGTTTGTCCCCCAAACGAGCAATCGGAGCCATTTGGTGATTACCGACGCCCATTAATATCCGCATAATATACGGATTAACTACCTTCTTCAGCAGAAACCACACGAAACACAACAGCTGTCAATTTACGCCAGTGTTATGTGAGCGAAAGCTACCTCCCCGGTCGTACCGGCCAATTCTGCTGCACTGCTGCATGGCACATCTTACTAACTACTAGGGATGGGGGAGGGAATATTCGTGGGTCATAAGTAAGTGTACTATCGAAGTTGGAGATGCGGGGTAGAAATGTTTGGATGCATGCAAACCGGCATAAATAAAACAATAAATGCTAATTAGAAAGAAGCCCAAAACAGATATAACATTTACATGTGGCATTTAGAATCACCGCACACATGCTACGTTTAGCATCGGCGATCGGCGATTTGGTCCCTTTGCGACTGAATCAAACTGGGAGCGTTGCCGATCCAGCATCGGAGCAGTCGCTAAATCGCGACTTAGTCGCTAAGTCGTGATGCAGTATCGATGCTAGATGCTTACATATAGCAGTATAATATTTATGTATATATATATTATGTTATAAGTCATAACTGCTGCCCGACTTCAATTCTAGAGACATCGGAGTAGTATCGTTGATAAAGATGAGTACCGGTGCTAACCATATACCCGTGTAAAAAATATTTATTTTTAAATGTAATAAGCCCTTATTTCTACACACATTTTTTAAACATTGCTACACCTTTTCAGATATATAAATAAAGAAAAAAAAAATTATGGCTTTTTTAAAATTTATTTTAAATTTAAAAAAGCGTGCGTCAGCTCCGATACGCGCTTTTACTGGAGTTTACTCAATAACAACGAATATAACTGAAGCAAGATACGAATGCTCGTTAAAGCGTAAAGCATTACGATTTCCTATTCATACTTATTTCATACGACTGGCTTTAAAAAATATTTTTAAGGGGCTCCAACCATTAAAATAGGCCCTTTATATACACTACTAGAAACTTATAAGCTTGTAGCCAAGTAGTTATTTATCGGCACTACTCCTCTGTCCCTGCGATGGCCCTCACTATTTCGTTGCTCGTGGGTACTTACACATTATTAAGCGTCACCATTCCTCTGCCGCAGTTATCTCTTTATTTTTTCCGTACACCTGCAGGGAGGAAAAGAAGGTCATGCTAAGAAAAAAATAGCCACATTCAAACATTGACAAGCAATTCCAAGAATTAGTATTAGTTGATGAGTAAATGTATGGCTATGAAAAGTTTATTATTAACAATGATGCTACAAATTACTAGTTTTGCGTTGTAAACATTATCATTGTGACCAATAAAATTAGTATAATTGTGACGAATTTCCATTACAATACTTGTAATTAATAGCGACAACAAGTTCGTGGCAAATCAGCCATTTTTGAGTCAGCTCTTCTAGATTGGAGACATGTGTGATGATCGCAGAATGTAGATATATTAGGAGGCTAAGCGGGAGACAGACCCCAAAAATAATGACGAATAATCAAAAGTCAGCTTAATAAAGTACTAGCCCCCAATAATTAAAATAATTTTAAATGTGAAAATGAGCGAGTGGAGTAAAGTTTAAAAGCTCAGGGATAAAAGCTTTATCACGTGTCAAAATAAAAGTCAGCCAAGATTATATGATATTATATGAAAGCTCTAAAAAATGGGGATATAACGGCTTTGGTTCAGATACGGAACTTACGATTAATATAACCCAAAATGACTGTTTTTAATTTTTTATCTGTGTACAAACAGTTGATACGCATTTATTTCCCAAATGTACAGATTATCTGATTGTATTGCATGCATATTAATGTGTGTAAACACTTATTAAGTGTGTAGTGCCTTCCATTACAGTCGAATCGAGCCAGAACGATCTAGGTTATGCCGTCGTCCTTCGTGCAGTTATTCTGTTTTCAGTGACCCATTGGAGCGAAGGAGGGCATAATCACCATAACAATTATAATATATGCTGATCTAAGAGTGTCGGCAGTCATAAAAAGGGCCAAATTCTCGTTTGCCCCTTTATACAAAAAAATACTTATACTGCTTGAAATATTTGCAAACCTTATTTGGAGCATAACATTGGTCTGACGAAAAACGTGTTTGAGCAAATAAATGATTTCATTGAGTGACTATACATGGATGGAGCCATTAAACACGTCCATTAGGCCGCTGCCTCGAATCTTGCGGGCAGCGGAGCGGGAGCAGCGGCCGC
>LUGF01029784.1:262846-276511 GCA_001625245.1 Calycopis cecrops
GCGGCGCGGCGTGGAGAACTCAGTCCCACGCCGCCGCAGTTATCATATGATTTCTAATATCTAGCGCCGCCACCGCCACCGCTCCGCTGCCCGCGAGACTCAAGGCAGCGGCCTTATACTAGGAAGAAGCTGATAGTGACAATGAACAGTATAATAATAGCATAGTTACTCTATTATAGACTGTACCATATGTCAAGGAACAATTAATTTAACGCTATTATGTAGATAATAGGCTCATTGATAGCGATTATACAATGATGTGGCCACAGTAATTAACACACATAATATGACGGGACCATCTGTGCGGTAATTATATATATCAACATAGCATTCAATTAATATTCAATACAAATATTAAATAATTAATTAATTTGGTTGTAATCTTTAGTTAATTGAAAAATAAGAGGTTATTAGTATAAGATGCAACAACGAGTTTTTTATATTCATTGATGATTTTCTTTACATAGTAAAGGCGAGTCTGACTTTGAAGACTACCGAGGTCGAGCTTCTTTCCTCCTTCTTCACTGGGACAGCGGAAACACGCACGTACACTTACACTTCACGTAGCACATGTGACACCATCGTCACTTTACGGCCGTATGATGTGAGCGAGAACTCCCCGGTCGTGCCAGACTTCCTCGGCTGTAATGCCAGTTGCATGCTGCATTTCTTCTAACAGATCTGCCCGTTTGGGAAATACGAAAATACCATTTTACAGTGATAAGTCTGATGGCTATAGTGATAGCCAAGAGAAATCCACGTTATTCTACAAGTTTGCAACGATCCTTTATCTATTTATCTATGTTTATTTGTCAAGAACTTTTTATATAGTAAGCAGTATAAGGCATTAAGGAAGTGCCTTTTGATGAGCACCGACGCCTCTGTACATCCCCATTCCCTCCTCCCCTCGAATAAGCCACCGGAAACTCGACAGCATAGTCAGTTTACAGCAGTACCATGAAAGCAAGAGGTACCTCCCCGCTCGTATCGACATAATTAGGCTGAAAATGGCACTACCTACCAACTAATCTGAAGATACCAATAGATAAATCTACTAACGTGTTTTGGTTGTGAGAGTCGGAGTGTGAGGCGGTCGTTGGCATGAACCGCCCCAAGTTCTTCTGCAGCACGAGCAGTCTGAAGGTCTGACGGAACTGCTTGGACATCGAGCAATACAGCACGAAGTTGATCGCGCCGTTCACTAGCGCCAGAAAGTCCATCAGCTCCCCGAACAATCCATAGCACCTCATGAAGAAGCACCATCCTAACATGCCGCTCATCAGCCCTAATATCCCCTGAGGCAGCTCCGTCACGAGGAACAAGAGGAGAACAGCCAGCAACATCTTCGTTGTTCTATCGGTTCTCTTGTCAGCTTTGTGTTGTCTCTTCACCATCTTCTCTGCTGCCGGACAGGCGCTGTAGTTTCTCAGGTTTCTCTGGTGCTGGTTCGCGCTGTACAGCGCCCGTATCAGCCACATGCTTATCACTGTGAGGATGGAGCATGGCAGCAGCTTGATAAGGACTGCGTGAACCCAGAAGTTGACCTGGTACAGCACCCCCTGGCTGTCAGAGCCCACGTGGTACGCGATGTCTGGGTTGCCGTATGCGTCGGTGATGTTCTTTTTGTGGATGTCAAAAACCTGCAAAGAAAGAACTCATTGAATGATAATTTGCATTGTATGTAAAGTATTTGTGTGGAATAGTATTTATAAAGTATTTTGCATTCGTAATTGGTGCTCTTAATGAACGTGTCAGTTTAAGGTTTGTACGTATTGATATTATACATTAAAACGAAAATATTTGGTTATTTAAATTAAAATATGTATTGTGCGTTGTATTATTTTCATTTAAATCTATAACAATGTCTGTAGATTGTTATGGTAGGTTGTATCTTTTTTAAATTAATGTTTAATGTTAACTTGCATACATTAGTTTTTATTTTATTTTTATTTTATTTTACTATGGAACACTAACAGCACACACATTTCTACAAAATTGGGTTTCATAATATTATTTTGGCATATTCTGATGCGTGTGCATATCTGGCGTACACGTCATTAACAATAAACGTTATTTAATTGCATGCGATCTAAATCATGACCTAAAATATCCTAAAAATTAACAAGTAAGTATATAAAAATAATAATAAAAAATAAAAAATAATTAGTTCAGTTGACAATTGTGTGTCTATTATAATTTATAATCCTAGTGCTAACTTTATTTTTTAATTAATATTTCTTTACTTTATCTCTCCTCCATAATTTTCTACACATAAACAACTGGAGCTCTCCTAAATTAGATAGAGATAAGCGATTTTTTACGTTCAGATATCTTCCCATAATTACTAGGACAATAATCGGCCTAGGCTTTTAATGTATAACATTTTGTCGAGTTATTAAAGCATTTATTTATGGGGAGCTCATGACGAGACTTGTTTTTTTAATAGTATAAGGAGCTAACGAGCAGTCGAGCCTTTTGCTTTATGATGGTATCCCAAGCAAGAGGTACATCCTCGTTTGCCCTCCTTTCTCCTCCCACCTCCATGGGCCACCGGCTACTTACACACCGCACGAAACGCGACAGCACAGCTGTCACTTTATGCCCGTCTCGTGTAAGCGAGAGGTACCTCCCCGGTTGCGGCAGCCCAGTTCCGCAGCATGCAAGCATGCTGTGCGGCTACCTCTTACTTGAAAACGAAACTATATATGCTTATAAAGATTTATTATCGGGTAAATAAAATGCCATCGTACAAAAAAAGCATACATGCTGATAACTCACCATGAATGTTGGTATACATAGAATTGGTGGTAACAAGAAGCTTGTCAGTATAGCGATGCTGCATCTTCTTTCTGTGCACAGTATGTGACTTCTGTCAGAATATCTATAAATAAAAGAAAGTTTGAGATTACAAATGTGAAAACGTTTCTTTCACTTAATTTCTAGTACTATAATGCGTTATTTTTTATTGAATACGGTATTTTTATTTATATTATTAAATCAAATATTTGTTATTTAAAAATAAATAATATAAAAATAAATAAGAAAAGCAAAAAGAGCCCGGATAAGCGGAGCATGTTGCCCCAGAGGTCGCGGGTTCAAATCCCACCTAGGTTATGGAAGTACATCTCTGCATTATATGTATTTCTATAATAAAAATCTAAACTATAAATATAAGAAATGTTATATATTTAAGATTTTTATTATAGAAATACATATAATACATATATAAACATCCATGACCTAGGCAGGATTCGAACCCGCGTCCCCTGACGCAACATGCTCCACTTATCCGAGCCCTGTACCACTGCGCCAGCCTGGTCGTCCAATATATAAAAATTTCTTAAATTATACAACATATTAAATTATATATTTCCGTTTTCTAGTACTCGTTATACAAGTCCATACGGTATTTAGCACGGGGCTAGGCTAATGTAGTGTAATAAGTCCACAAATATTTATTTTCTATAACACCTGCCTAAGATTACTCCTTCTTCTATCACTACATAGTATAAAACAAAGTCGCTCACCACCGTCTGTGTGTCTGTATGCCTAAATCTTTAAAATTATCAATAGATTTTGATGATATTTTTTTATTAGATAGAAGGATTCAAGAGGAAGGTTTATATGTATCATAACATCTAATTTAACAGGTGCGAAGCCGCGGGCAAAAGCTAGTTAAAATTAAATCAGAAAATGCTTGAAAGCCTTTAATAGTGGTATAATTATTGGACGGCCAACTTCTATCTGGGGAATTTTGTAACAATATGCACTAACGGCATGGCCTTCTAATTATGTCCCTACTCTCTACTCGTGTGGAAAATGGGAATAGCCACTAATCAGCACACTAAAATTTAACACGCAATGCGTCAAAAGATTCATTAACGTTGCTTTATGTCAAAAAATATGTGAAAAGTCATTCTATGATGTTGCGAACTCAAAAAAAAATATGTAAAAAGTTCTATTTCACAGACCAAAGATTCTGCATATACCACTACTAAAACTACATATTATACAAGTTGATAATGGTTTTTCTTACTCATATTATATTAAATTAGCTGCAAATATAAATTTGGTAACGATTTATTGGTTACTACTATAAATTAGCGACTTTGCGGGTTTTCCACTATTTGCATTGCCCACCTTTTGCCGAATTTCATGCTTCAAGTAAAACAGATGTTAAATCTAGCATGAACTCCAGTCCCCACAAGGGTTTTCTATTACTAGACCAATTATTGTCATACCAATGTGTTTGTATATAGGTACCTTTGTGAAAGAGAAATAAATAAATATTATATTATATTATTATATAGGCATAGCATTAGCGGACAGAAAATTATGGAATAAAAGGTTTTGTTTTTTTTTTAGGCCACTGGAAAGCCTATAAACCTATAGGCTTTTTTCTTTGACAGACACACAGACAGAAAGCCAAGATAATTATCCTGCAACGATTTCGTTTTAACTTTAGACGTAACAATAAAAGTATGTCCAAATTGTGCACATTAACAGTGACTGTTTATTTTACGTTTTACGGCTTTTTTACATCTTACCAAGCAATTAAGTTCCTGCTGCCTATAAAGGGGTTTATACTTTACTAGCTGTGCTCGCGGTTTCGCCTGCATTCAATTTAAAGGAAATAATGTTCCATATAAACTTGACCCGCCTATTTCACCTGTTAGGGATTGAATTTCTAAAGATACTTTCTTATAATCACTTACATCATGAAATGAATCGCTGTGCCAAATTTCAAGTTTCTATGTGCAGTCCTTTTGGATGTGCGATGATATTTAAGAATAAGAGGTTTTAAAAAGAGGTGGTGGCACGGTGCATACCAGCCAAATTGGGCTGGCACGACCGAGGAGGTAGAGTACCTTTCGCTACCACAATACCGGCGTAAAGTGACACCTGTGCTGTCGCGTTTTGTGCGATGTGTAAGTAGCTGATGGTCCATTGAGTATAGGGGAAAAAGGAGGGCAATACGTCTGTATAGGTCACCTGTACGCGCATTATCTAAAGTCAGTAGTCATGACAATGACACCGACTGTTCCTTTGTCCCCCTAAACTTACAAAACTTAGTCAATCAGTTATCTTTAATATACTAAGATGACTCAGCGGACACTCACTTTATAGCCACGTATCTCCATATCGCCAGGGAGAGAGTGAGGCAGATGGAGGCGGTGTGCAATATCTGAGCGAAGTGCATGTGGAACAGGAGATACACGGCCCAGGAGTACGGGAACTCCAACTTCTCTGGCAGAATCTGTGACCAAAAAATAACAACAACATATTACTGCCAGTTTTCTGACGGGGTAGGTAGAGTACAGAGTGGCACATCGTGATCAATCAATCCTCAAAACTCAATTAGGTACCTATGTGTTTTTCAAAAATATATTTTGCTAGCTGCGCCCCGCGGTTTCGTTCGCGTAATTTTCGATCCCATGGAAAATAGAAAATAAATCATAACCAAGCATCCCATAGGAACATTTTTTCAGGATAAAAACTATCCTATGTGTTAATCCACGTTACCCTCTATGTGTACGCCAATTTCATAAGAATCGGTTTAGCAGTTTTTGCGTGAAGGAGTACAAATAAACAAACAAACTAACAAACATACAAACTTTTGCATTTATAATATAAGAATTAGGTATAGATGCGAGAAGCAAAAGTTCAGCCATCTTTGAGTTTATTGAAAGATGGTAGTGGCTAACAAATATAAACAAGTTGTGTTATAATATTGATAGTGTATGCTTAGTAAATAGCAAATACAGAGCGTTTTTTGCGGTGTAGACAGAAAAATCAGGTTAAAATAGTCGCGGAGGTACCTGTGGCTCACATTTAACCGCCGCAAGGTAACAGCTACATTGTCGTCATTTGTGCAGTCTGTTTTCAGAAGCTCATAGTAGGGGTACAAAGGGAAATGAGCAACACATCCTTACAAACTTATACCAGGGTCTATGAGCGTCAGAAAAATATTATTACGTATTAAATAAGGAAAATTTAGAATCTCCTGGCATTATTTTTAAAACAACTAACACAAAGGCAATTATACTAAAATAAATGCAATTTTTTATAATGTATTCTTTTAAAGAAAACACAAAAGAATTTCCCGTAATATAAAATAGTTAAAAATGGTTTTTCAATTCATGTGTATTTGGCTCAACAGGAAGGAAAACGTCGCGGAAAAACATGAATGTAAAACAAGAAAAACAACAAAACGACAAAAGTAAAACTCTGTTTATATTGTATTTAGTTGTGATGCAGAGGTCTTGCTCTTCGTAACAGTGTTAAGTAAACTGGAGGTACCTCCACGGTGTCAGATCAAATCGGCTCCAATGTAACACACTATATTATACATTCATAATTATATGTACCGTGACTCCTAGTCTGATTTAGAGAAGATTAATTATTAATAGTCATCATTATCTAGTAGACATGAGCAGTCTGTGCCTTTGACAACTATCGACGCCCGTACTACCCCCGTTAGTTGAAAAGACGCATCTACAATTTTTTTCCGAAATTGAGTTATACATATTGCCGGAATGAGGATAAAAAGGCGCATCTTCTAATATTTTTTATATTGCGATATCTCGCTCCGTTACAGAGTTATCATAACGAAAAAGGGCGTATTTGTGAACTTCTATCTATTACTCAGAAGATAAAAAGACATATTTCCTTTAAACGTAATTGAAAAGGCACATCTTTCATATAAGAAGTTAATTAGACGGAACTGGTTGTATGCGTTTTTGTGCATGCTAAGAAGAAAAGTACATATAAGCAATCACACGAGATTGAAAAGACGCAAATGGTTATTTGCGGTCTTTCAATTAAGCATAAGATATTTTACTCGATTTTTTTGCTAAGAAAAAAAGGTTTTTCTTAAAAAACTAATTATATTAAAAGAAAAAGATATTTTTTATATATGAGGTATCAAAGATGAATACGTTGGCCATCATTCTGTCCAAAAAAAGTTCCATTTTATTTATATTTTAAAGACAGCAAGGAAATTCCCGATTTTGACATTCAAACATTTTTTTCTCCATTTTACCTTTTTGTTAGATGCGTCTTTTCAACTATCGGGGGCAGCGTAGTCACAACAAGAATTCATACAGACGTATTATCCTACTTTACTTCACTCCCCAATCACCGAAACAAAACACGTTTCTCTCTCTTTTTGATTCAATACAGCAGCATTTATTTATTTCAATTTACATTTCTTGTACTTACAGCTGTATAACCAACACATGCGTAGAATAAAATTAAATTAACTCTTACAAACAAAAATTAGGTACACAATTTCAAAGGTTATCTACTAAGTTTTCAAAATATTGAAAATTATCAATAAAGCTAGCTAGCTTAGCTCCTAATATAATATAAAGATTCTAAAAATGTTATAATAAATGCGTTTATTAAGCAACCAAACGGATTTCATGATTGCATGTATAACACAAATCTTCAAAGTAATCGGATCAGGTAAAAGCTATTGCATTTGGAGTTGGAACGTTGCGTTCTGAAATTGTATAACTACTGCACTCTCGCTTTAGTCTTAGGTAAGACTGAATACAATAGTCTCAGATTTTCAGTTGATTCAAGTGAATTGACTATGTTACACAATCTTTTGCTTATTTACTTACCTATAATTATGTATCTTTACATATTTGATAGCATATGCCCGCAACCTGGTTTACGTGAATCCGTTTTTTCACCGCAGTCGGTTAAAAAGTAGTCTATAAGCCTTCCTCGCTAAATTAACTAACTAATACTGGAATACTTTTTTCCAATCGGACTAATAGCTCCAGAGATTAAGCGCGTTCAATGAAACAAACAAAAAACAAACTCTTCAGCTTTATATTATTAGTATAGACATAGATTCAAAATACGCTTAGCTGAGTACGAGAAAGTTTTTCAAAATCCTTGATCTACATTACGTCATATGATCAGAGATCTATAGCCATAAATGCAAACGGATCATCCTCAATCATTTGATATTCGTAATCAAGGAGCACAGCGTAAATCTGGCTGGAGATAATCGATGTGTCTGACGCGTGGGCAATTTTACGGGATTACGTCAGCCTACACCGTTTTAAATTCCGTCGAACTGCCCACACGATGTACACAGGATAGCAAAGTACGTGCTCAATTTGAATTATATACCAAAAGCTAAAAAGCGGAACAGGTAATGGTAGGTATGTTTGTCCAGTACTTTTCTATGGTTTTTTTTTATAGCACAGGGGGCTAACGATCAGTCGGATCTGGTCACCAATTTTAAGGTGATTTTGCGACGTCCACAGACAACAACACCAGGGGTTTCACAGTTGCGTTGTCGGCCTTTAAGATGAGACATACATGATGCATATTGCATGTTTCGTAAGAGCTGTCGTGCCGCATTGTCACCGAATCCGGCGGACACGACGGTAACTTTCGCTCGCATGATACCGCATTAAAGTGACAGCTATGCGCTTCGTGTGATTTCTGAGTTTCCGGTGACCCGTTGGATTGGAGGCCAGAAGGAGGAGTAACACATACGCATAAAATCATGCAGATATCTCTGGGTATGATCATCAAAAGACTGCAACTGTTCCTTCGTCAATAAGTCCGATCCGGGATTCGAAGTCGGAACTCAATGCGCAATGCGGCTATTTGAAGTGTCAAGTGCAAATGAAAACAAGTACAAAACAGTGTTAGAAAAAATACAGAACAAATACGTAAGCTTTATGTATTTTAAGTTATATAGTGTGTATCCCGGATATCCTTTAATATATCCAACATTGTTTGTGCTTGGCATGGTAGGTTATTATAAACTATAATCCAGGCGGGAAGTAGCGCTGGCCGGCTGACCTATATCTATATAATCAAACTTTCACGCCGAAAATGTTTTAATCTAGCCATACTACCATTGGGTTTTACGTCCCCGTTGGCGGTGTCTGCGCGCACCAACTTCCTGAAGCAAGCGCCACTGACGCGAGCGCTGTGCACGCTCAATGCGGTAGCCGAAGATGTGGACTTAACTTAACTGGTCTTTGAATGACTTCGCAAAGGCAGCATAATATATAGCATGTTATAACTCTGGAGTTGGCCATAGCAAAATATAAATTAATAATGCTTGTGTAAATATAGTAATTTAAGAAATGTATAAGTTGCTTGCCTATTGCTGTGTTATTATAAATAAATAAATAAAACTCACTATTAGTTGAACCTGCTTACCACTAGACAACGAGATAGTTAATATACTATAAAATAATACACAGCCAGCCGATATATGATCGTCCTACACAAAAACAAGACGTTTATAAATAGCAGTCATCTGTATGAAACACAAATACCACCTCGGAAAATATCCCAGAAAATTACCGCTAATCATGGAAAGTTGTTATAAATCAGGGAGGCTTGGCTATTACTGAATATCATATACGTGTGTGAGGTAACCTAGTTACTATTAATAGCGTCATAACATATAGGATGTCAAAAAAATACAGACATAATATGTTTTGACAACTAGGCTGGCGCAGTGGTACAGGGCTCGGATAGGTGGAGAATGTTGCGCCAGGGGTCGCGGGTTCGAATCCCACCTTGATCATGGATGTTTGTTTATCTGTGTATTTATATGTATTTAAATAATAAAAATCTTAAATATATAAAATTTATAAAACAGTAAATATATTCCGTTGTCTAGTACCCGTAAAACAAGTCCTTACAGTACTTAGCACGGGGCTAGGCTAACGTGGTGTGTAAAGTCCACAGATATTTTTTTATTTATATGTTTTAATGTGTTATAGGGTACATTAGTAGTATTTTTCTTCAATTATATTTGTCTTTATGATATGTCATTTTAGCAGAAAAAAATATGAGCGCTTACTTAACTTAAAATAAGAGAGTGAGAAATCTAAAAAATATATATGCTCTAGACCTCAATAAAAACTTAACGAAAATTGGTTTGAGCGAGATTTCATTATTAGTTTTTGAGAAATACTATCATATTCATTGTTTATTATTTATTATCATTTTCAAAAAAACGCTAATACAACCTCGTCGTTCATACAAACGCTGTGAAAAACCAAGTTATTTTATTTTCTGGTAAAACATGTCGCAGAGACCCTTTCGTTGGTACGGAACCCTTGGTGTGCAATTCTGACTCGTACTTGGCCGGTTTTATTTCGAAAATGGCCGTCAAAGTATCTCTTTACGTATAAGTAGACAAACGAGCAGTCCGAGTCTATTTATGACTACGGACCCCCAAAGTAATTGACGCATGCATGTTGCTCTACTTTCCTTCCTCTCTCCGATGGATTACCGGTGATCACAGACCGCACAAAACCCGACAGAGCAGCTATCACTTCATCGGTATCACGGTATCATGTGAGACCCCGTCGTGCCTGCGCCATTTACCAGCTAACCCAGTATTGCACTAACTTTTGAGGCATTTCACACCGAGCGGATACGACAAAAAAAGGTGAGGTTCTGAAGAATATGAACATAATAAGGTCAATTCAAAAAATCTTGGTGAATAAGAATGCAAACACACAATATTTTTTTTATATGAGACTTATTTGTCGAGTTATATGCAAATAATAGTCTAATTTATAATCCGATTTTTTTTAATATTTTTTCGAGTATTAAAAAACCGAACAAAATTAAAAACTTAGCGATTCGTATAAAAAATTACTTGCTCTTTTCAACAAAAATATCAATTTTGAAAAATAAAGAAAAATACATGAAGTGATCATTGAGTTATTATTACTCGTACGTAGTACATATAACTCAATGGAAGTGATAGCTGTGTTGTCGCGTTTCGTGTAGTGTGTGAGTAGTCTATGGATGTAAGAGGAGGAAGGATACTCTCCTTCCTGATCGCATCAGTATAAACTCTATGCGGACGTGTAGGTATTGGTATGGGTTGTCATGAAAATGTGTCAGACTGCTGGTTTGCCCCCTTATACTGTAAAAGTCGAGACTGCAACCGCTGTAATTTCATACTGTGACTTTTGTGTGACGAATCTTAAAATTTCACTCTCATCATTTTTTCATGACGCGTGTAAAAAGTATAACTTCAAAAAGAAAATAAAATACAGTTTATGTTCAACTACCTGCACCTCGTGGTTTCACCCGCGTAAATTTCGATCCCGTGGAAAAGAGAAAATCATCCCATGGCATCCCATAGGAACATTTTTTTGGGATGAAAACTATCCTATGTGTTAATCCAAGTTATCAATCAATCAATCAATCAATATATTCTTTATTGTGCACATAAAACATTTTACATAGAATACAATATATACGAGCGTTAAATTAAGTATAGTAAACGCAAACAAAGGCGGCCTTATTACTTAACAGTAATTTCTTCCAGGCAACCTTACCTAGAGGAAAAAGACTTTAGCTATTAGGAGGCAGTGCACAAGCTATATAATAAATCTATACATAGATGAATAAATAAATGAATATATAATTATGTATATACGTACATACATTTATATACACACACATACATACACATAAATACAATAGATATCTATATATACTATTAATACTATATACAATATATAAACCTCAATAATAATAATAAATATATGATATATGTTAGATGAATGATCTATTATGACTTGATTATTCTCAGTTTGTGTATAATCGTTTTTAATTTTGACAGCTGTAATATTTTTTATCCTCTATATGTGTGCCAAATTTTATTAAAATCGGTCCTGCAGTTTTTGCGTGAAGGAGTAACAAACAAACAAACATACAAACTTTCGTATTTATAATATTAGCAGGATTTAGTATTGTGCATTGTTTAACAACATTGACAATTCGTCGCAACCGTATATGAATGAGGTTTTTATATTCCGTAGTATTCTAGATGTCCCGGTATCATTAATAACGCACGTGATTTGTAGCGTCATAAATATCATTACACAGCGACAACCGGGGCACGGTGTGATATTAAACCGGTACGAACGGGATTGCATTAATGTGATGAATACCTTGGCATGGTTCTGAAATGTTTTCGCCAATTTTTGAGACTATAACTTATATTTTTTTGACGTTCCATTAGCGAAAAGTAGAGTAAAGTTTGGATACTAAAGAAAGTTGGGGTCGAGTTTCAAATTGATATCTACACCTTTTTAACTAATCACTTTATTTTTATTATTAACTAGCTGTTGCCTGCGACTTCGTTCGCGATTACTGAGTTTCTGAGAGAATTATCTATTTTCCGGGATAATATATATACGGATTCGGAAGAATCCCTCTAAGTAATGGTAAAAGAAATTTTGAAATCGGTCCAGTAGTTTTTGAGCCTATTCAATACAAACATACAAAAATACAAAGGTTTCCTCTTTATATGTGTGGTAATTAGCAAAATAAACGTTTATTTATTGATTTATTTATTTATAATATTAGTATAGAATACTTCATCGTTTCTAAATATTCTTTTCATATTAAATACTACAGGGATGCTATAAGTTGGGACCTGGCAAGAATGCGAGAAAATGCTCTCTAGCCCCGCACTTCCCCCGTTGTCGTCCTAATATGGCGACATCGGGGGTGGTGCGGGGGTAGAGAGCGGGGAATGGAATTTTTGCCAGGTCCCAACTTACGGCGTCCCCTGTAGTATATTATAATATGCTGTAGTAACAAAGACTAATACAGTCTTATCGGTGGCTTGTCGGGTGATGAGACTTGACTTTTAGATTCGAAAGGGGATCTAGATATAAGTATTAGAACAACTATAACTACCATGTCCGTACTAACTAAGGGGTCCATTCTTTCCCGTCTCTGACAACAGGGACATATTAGAAACATTTTAGGGCTTTGTTACACTGTTGTGCATAATCCAGTGTTGTACTTTTGTTTTGCTTAATTTTTATCTTTTATTTTTTCTGTTGTTTATTTTTATTTGTATTGTTTTTCTTTTATATTTTAGTTTTAGATGTATTAATTTATAACAGTGTAATTACTGAAGACCTGAATAAAGTATTTTCTATTTCTATTTCTAAAATTCTGAAATATAATATCTCTATTTACTTCCTTAAATGCTGTCCTATTTCGGTTACAATGCAACATGGCACAGTACCTTACTACCCAATACTCAATAAATGGCATTTCAGGATAATATTACAACCAAAACATATCCTCCGTTCCGTAATGATCCTTACATATTAATTTAGCTTCCTCCACATTCTCTCCAATTGATATTAAATTTATTTAATCAAATTAATTTCCAATTATGTTGATCTTTAATAAAATTAATATTAATTAATATATAAGTTTGTTTGAAGTTATCGGCGTAGTCACAACGGAGTTGTCACGTGGAGTGTAAATATTCAGTGGCCCATGGAGAACAGAATTGTCAATTGATAGATAGTCCATGAAGGTGGGAAGAGGAAGGAAAGCAACCAATACCGTAACTATACGCTCGAGGCCCGTGGCAAACAAAAATTCTTCAGATGGGGCCCATCCGATGAATTTTGAGAATAAAGAATATATTTTTTAGTTGATATTCTCCTCTGACTGGGGGCCCCTTCCGGGTAGGGGCCGTGGGCATTTTGCGAGACACCCTGTAGTTACGCTACTGAAGGGAACGCATCTGTAGAACTTCAATGCGGATGTCTCTGGGCGTCGGTAGTCATGAAACTATCGCTTGTATACAATAAAAAAATGTGTGTAAGTTGCCTTTGATCC
>LUGF01029784.1:281562-307398 GCA_001625245.1 Calycopis cecrops
GTTTTGCGGATGTCTATGGGTGGCATGACATAACTAAACTTGTATCATTTCACACATATTTTTTACACGTATAACAACATCTTAGTGGGTACAAATCGTAGTTTTCTCAAGAAAAATCAAGATTTTCTGCAAATTTATTATATTTACCTAAAAACAGTAAATACATTTTTTTTAGAGAATCTTTATATCGATAACATTAAGTATCTACACAAATCGATTCTAGTCTCCTTAGTTCATAAAATAGAATTTTTTTAAATATTGTTTTCGCTCTCTTGTAAAATTAAGATTTTGCACTTGTATTACTTCTCACAGGAGGCACAGACTGTTGATCCTATAAGAAGCGTTTGTTTTTAACTTGTAGGGGTATGGTAATATATAATATATATGTATATATATATAAATGTATATATATATATAAATGTATATACATACTATCTATAAATGTATGGTAATTTCTGTGTTCTCTATTACAGCGCATGTGATCGATGTAAAGCAATCAAGCGTCTGGTTTTTTGTCGTATAATGGGGCACCAGAAATCGGAGCCACTTTCATGACTATCGACACCCATAGACGAGCACGAAGCGCATGCGAGAGATGCCTGTCCGATCGCGCAGGCTCAATTCGGTTGCATGCATGCACTTCTTACTGATGATAGAGATGAAAGTTTGCTGCCCAAAGAAGTGGAACCGAGAGGATTCAGGAAAAAAAATAAACGCAAATATACGGCTCTTGTGGCCTCGCCTATAGGCGTCTGCTTCTACCTATCAGATATACTGATCGTCTATTCTGTCCTACTCATAATATAATTATGCAAGTTTGTACTATATTTGGATGCTCTCCTTTTTGCGCTTTGGATTAGCTGCGCTCCACGGTTTCACCGGCGTCAGTGTCGATCCATCATCCAGTGGAAATATCGAGATGAAGAAAAGATGTTGGCCGATTCTCAGATCTACTCAACCGGGCACCGGCACCGGGATAAGCGAGAAACCTTCATAACTAAAACACATGCTAAGGTCCCGACACTTTGGCACTAAATTACCTATTAGTGGGACGAACCAAACCTTATCTGGGATTCGATCTTACTATTTTATCGTCTTCTTACCTCTAACTAAGACAGCAAGTGAATTTTACTTGAATTAACCTCTCTAACTGAGATAACATTATTATGTCTGTTTACTTACTAACTCTAATTGTACCCGCAAATTCCGCACTTAACCAATTTAAAGCCGCAATGACCTTCAGTTTTAGTTTTGCTTTATCACATAGATGTTTATTTGAAAAATGCAGAAGCAAATGCTCAAATTGCTATCAGTGCGTGGAAAACTAAAGTAAATATCCGTTTATTAAAATGGAAAGGCTGCAATGTGTGGAATTCAATATGCCAAAATCTACTCTGTGTAGAATAACTCAGAATAGATAAAACTCAATCACAATGTTCTGAAGGAGAAGGTAAACTAAAACATGTACGTTTATCACAATATCCTAAACTTGAAAATTGTTTGCCAACAAGGGTCGAGCAACTTCGTAACAAAAACGTCCCGGTAAGTGGACCGATAATTAAAGAAAAGTCACAAGATTTTGCGCGAAGGCTCGGTAGTAATTTTTGTATTTTGTAATAATAGTGTTAACATAATACATTATTTTATTTATGAGTCGCACCTCTTTAGCTGAAATAACCTGTATAAAACCACTATTAATAGAACCCTGTGTTAATGCGACAGATGTGTTACGGGTGTAATACATAGATGCAAGCATCCATGACTTAGGCGGGATTCGAACCCTGAACCTGAACCCTTCGATTTATACCTATTAATAAAAATCAGAGAGAAATCATTAATGTGCCTATTTATACAAATAAAACAAAGTAGGCATGAGTTCACTAGTATCCGTAGACTAAACAACAAGAAAAACTTCACTTCCCCAAAAGGCTAGCATAAAAAGAAAGTGCAGGGAAAATGTAAATAGAATTCCTCTTATCCAACTATCCCTATCCTACATAATCCCGCGCTGTCTCCGTAAACCGGTTACCGGACATGCAATAGACATGTCTCCCCTCCTCACCCCTCCCCTTAAGGTTATGCGACGGCTCTGCAAGATTTATGAACCAATGAAGGAAGACACATATTTTGTTTAGTACAGCAATTGTTGATCTAAATCGACTCTATGCATAAATAAAGTAAACTAACTTCAGTATTTGTAATTATTTATTTCTTATCAAAAGAGATCCTTATCATTTTGACCATAGATCCCGATGATATTGTTCGAATTGCATGATATTTGAGTATCATGAGCTATTTATGAGTCCTAGTATATAAAAAATGTGTGGTGCTTTAGAACACACAACTGAAGTAAAACTTAATTATTGATTTTCATTACCGTAGTTACAATGACATAACATGTAATATTTATTTTTTAAATACAAAAAGTTTCACATAAATCCAATTTGAAATTTGAATGACAACTTCCATTGGCTTCGCTCGATGTATGACTTTTGTAACGTTCTCGCCACCTTACTCGTCTAGGCGCGCGTATAGAAGTTATACTTCAAAAATACACTGTGTGTTTGTTAATTTGACATACTTAATGGAGCATTCAAGGCAGATAACGCGTAAGCCCTGATTCGCCTGCACTGCATCTATCGTAAAAAATACGCAAAAACTTAAAGCATAACTCTCAAGTTTATAAATTATCCTCGGTTATTATTGTTTCCAAAGGAAATTTATCAAAGAAAAACTTCTTTAGTCTAATGATGTACAATTTATCATAAAAAACAAAAGCGATATTTCACTCAAATGATCAAACATTTGAGTGAAATATCCGTTGTTCTCATCGGTTGACTTTTTGGTAATTTTATTATTATAAACGCTTAAATTCAAATGAATAAATTGACGTAATGCGTACCAAAGTTATTGTATTGGACAGGCGCCTCACGGCCGGCTCAGCGGTTTTCCAATAAATTATAAATAGCTATCGGGAACGCGACGTGAATAACATTAAGCTAGATAGATAGCTGTATCTGCAAACATTAAAAATATATTAGAAACAAAACTTCAATATAATGCCCCAACGAATAAGTAACTCAGTGCAAATGATCCGTCAAATTAGATGAGTCACTGATATTCAAATAATTATTATTATACCAATATAATTACATAATTTCTAATGATGCTCTATAATCCTATGGATATCAGGCCAAGATAAAGGGTTATTTTTTGGTCACCGGTCTAATTTTCGGGTTTGGTTCAGAATCAATAATACATTCGATTTAAGAAATAAAAATATATTAAAAAAATGATTAGATACAATTACTTTGTTCCATGTTGTAAAACATATTTTATGGTCACCACGTGCAACACACTCGCGACCACAGACTATACACTCGCGACCCACGGTAGGCCAACGTCACTGACCTTGAAGTCGATACATTTCGTGTAAGAACAACAATTCGATGTATTTTTAAGGACCATTTCAAATCGATTTTTATTTAATAAAATATTACAATTAGACGATAAAATTTAAAACACACTCTTGGAATAATGTCTACTTCCTTATTGTAAAATTTGGCCGGTGACAAAAAAATAACCCTGTATGGTAGGCCTGATATGCATAGGATTATGGAGCCTGTCCTTAGGTGAAGAACCTTAAAACACTCCAAAACTTTACCATTACTTGAGAGCTATGCCTGTGGCACATAGCGATTGTTTAACGAGTGATAATTTAATAGCAGAAAACTCCGCTAAAATGCTACTATATCTGAAGATAGCCACCATTCATCTTTCCAAGCGTAAATATGTCGGGTTCTGACTCTCCAGTGGCGGCGACGCAAGACGAGACTTAAGATGTGGACTATTTAATGACCGAAGTACTACAAAGGCACTTTTTTGTGAAAATTCTTTCTGAGCAAACCGAGGACGCAGACAAGTCGAGTACGAAAAATATTTTCGATATTGGATATTTTATATCGTTACAAAATATATCGCCCAAAAATATCGATATATCGAATTGAAAATATCGATGTATCGATATTTTTTCAACAAGCCTAGTCTACTGTGAGTTACTTGACTTGGCTCCTTTCAAATTGCTGACTTTGTTGTTGGTCGCTGACATTTGCAGACATCAAAGTATTTGAATTTGCTTTCAATAACTTTCAACTTTAGTTATTTAGCGGAGTGTCGGAGTTAATATTAATGTATCTTTAATTACTTTACTGCTTGTTTACGTGCCCAAGCAATTTTGTCTTATACCTTGAGATTATAATATGAAATTAAAATATTTTAGGTAACAATTGGGTAAAACATTAATTATTATAATCTACTAATAAATAAAGGTTCTCTCTCTAGGTTTCAAAATCACTTATTTTTATTTTTTTTATGAGCAATATGTAATTTTAAAATACATACATTTAATAACTAAAGACCGATTTTTTTAAATTTCTGTCAGTTTGCACGAAATATTCTTAGGAATAAGTATATCAATTTTAATGAACTTTCACATCTGTTCTGTGTGTGTGTGTGTGGAGCATAGAGGAATGAAATCCAAGTGCTATTAGGATATCTAAATTTCCTTGATAAAACCTATACTTATTACATCAATTCTTATATTTACCACTGTTATAGTAGTACCACAAAAATAAGTTATATCGGCTTTCATCGTTGACGCAGAAGAGTGCAACCTAAGCCGATCTATTCCGATTTATAACGCCAATTCAATAGTAACCTTATTCCATAACTCATAAGGCTTAAAATATAACAAGACGTGAGCTCATGCTATCTCGCTCGCGACATCTGTGCTGCATGACTTTTGACGTTTGTATGCATGGCAGCCTATGACAGCTGACGTTGGGCTAAGCGACTGGCGAATGCCAATACAGCCAGCTCTCGAGACCAATGGCGAAAGAGAATTTACCGTGCAAAAATATTGCCTGATGATTGGCTGAAATATTTTCGCGCCTTTCAAAAAAATGTATTCTGCCCAGGTACTTCGGTAAACTTATTTCTGTGGTACTGTTATTACATACATATTCATCGTCGATACGAAAATTATTAAAGATGGTCAAAATCCACATAACAAAGAAATCCAATACTATTTCAAAGTTATACAATACTGTTATATTGCAAAGACAAAAATAGCAGCAATCCTGCGAACATTTCAACACGTAATTGGAAATGGTTTTACCAGTCAAATGAATTTGGTATTCAACCTAAATGTATTTGTTTACGCGATATTTAGGATCGTATAACGTTGGAAATGTAATTGAGCGTCGTTTTATCTCGTATTGCTGACCGTACAAAGTAATTGCTGCTAATTTGAGGACAACTAATGATACGTGTGATATATTATACTAGCTGCGCCCCGCGGTTTCACTCGCGTAAACTTCGATCCCGTGGAAAATAGAAAATCATCCCATGGCATCCCATAAGATCTTTTTTGGGATAAAATATATATAAAAACATAAAATTAGTTCACACTTCGTTGGGCGTTGATTTCAGAAAAAATGATTCTTGTATATTTACGGGCTACCGAGTGGCAAACTATGTAATAAATTATAGCCCATCTTACTTACGACCAGTATAGTTATCTGTTAATTAAGGAATTTTCATTAGCGGTCTGGTATTTCCGAAGATTAATTATCTTCGGAAATACCGATCCGCTGAAACTTATTTACTTATCCCTTATAAACAATGTTAGATCCTTTACCTCTTCATAATATTAGTATGAACTTGAAGAAGGGTACTTTATGAAGGCACTAATAACGTAGTTGTACTAACAGAAAATCGAGCGCATTTACCTACACTATTTACAAACTCAAGAGTTTTCTGAATTGTACAAATTGAAGCTTATAGTAATTGTAGTATTAGTAAGAGGGGGAGCCACGCTGCATGCATGCATGTAGACGAATTATGCCGGCACGACCGGGAAGGTAGATACCTCTAGCTTACACGAAACCGGCGTAAAGTGACAGCTGCGCTGTCGCGTGTCGTGTGGTGTGTAAGTAGCCGGTGGCCCATGAAAGGAGGAGGAGGGAGGAGGCTAACGCATCTGATTACCTCTATGCGGATGTCTTTGAGTGTCCGTAGTCATGAAAATGGCTCCGATTGCTCGTTTGCCGCCTATTACAAAAAAAAACTACTCACCAGCAAGCTGACGTATCCGTGTATTCTATTGTACTTCTCGACGACATCCCGGAAGTCCCCCTCGCAGTACCCGCACGTCTCCGGCTTGATGGTGAGGTTCAGCCTGCTCTGGACGTCGCTCACCACCTTCACCAGCACCGAGCCGAAGTTCTCGCTCCTCTCTTTAGAGGCCTGCTCCTTGAGCGCGGATAATATTCTCGTCTCATTTATACTTTTGGTGTCCGACGAGTTGCCCGAAGCGGCGAGTATTTCTTGGAAAATGTCCATTAAAGTCTGCGATTTGTTCGCCATTTTGCCGGTGGTTTCTGTCAAATGAAAAGAAATTTGTTATCAGTGTATTTTTATATATTATTAAAATTAGAATATTAAAAAGTCACAGCAGACATGCTACTTTTAGCAAAGGCGAAAAGGGATTTAGCCGCTTTGTAGAAGCTGAATGCAGCGACCATGCACTCCCCACCGCACATTTAAGAACGCCAAAGACGGCGATTTAATCGATTTTTGTATGTTGCGTACGGTAGATAAAATGAAAATGTTGCCGATCGAGCATCGGAGCAGTCGCTAAATGGCGTGATTCCGAAACAGCAACTGAACGCAGAGACTCGACAGTTGCTAAATTGTGATTCAGCACCGATAGTCGCAAAATTACCGATTGATGATGCTAAAAGTAGAGTGTGTGTTAGTGCGTTGTAAATAACAAATTAATATACAAATATAAAGGACAAATTATTAATGGTTAATTGCAACTACGCTATTGGTAGGTACACTACTAGGTAGGTACTAGTGTAATCAGCTAATTAAACAATTCTTATTTTGTTACATATTATTTTATTCATTTTACACACAGGCATTTTATTTACATTGAATCATGTATACATACTGATACTGAAACTGTTACATCGAGCAGAGCTTGGATGTCAACCAGTAAAGTAATTATTGTAGTTACTTTACTGGTTTTAACATGATAAGATATTAAAGGTACTAGCCAAAACATATACTCGACGACGTTCGACGTTTTAGCCGGCGACTCGGCTATCTGACCAGAAGTAGTACCTTTAATAGCTTATCGTGTTAAAACCCGTAAAGTAAATACAATATGTGTAACAAAAGCGAAAGTCTCAAACAAGTTTTAGATAATTATTATTTATTCGTTTAAAAGAAAGAAAACAAAATATAAGACGCTAGATTAAGTAACTAAAAGAAAAAGGAATTATAAATAATGATATTCAATGTTCTTAATGTAATGTTGTTTATTTACTTTGAATTGTGTTTTTAAATTATAATATAGAACGAAAGAAGCGAATAAATACAAAAACAAAAGAAACGTTTGAAAAACATAACGGCCTTTGAAGTTTTATTAAAGACTTTCGTCTTTAAAATTTCAAATACCCAATCTTTACCAGGGTTGTCAATTTAGCCTTAATTAAGCTAAAAAAGCTTCTTCAATGTTATTAATGAAGCTAAATAATATAGACATTTACTAAATAAAAAAAATAGTTATAATTTAATTTATAAGACGCCAAAATAAATCTGCATGTGGTCCGATCAACTTTTTGCTGTAATTTTTCAGAAAAGTTGTCATTAATTAATTATAGAAGGGTTGTCATCAATTAATTATACAACGATAAATTTGCAAACGTAGCAGGTATGTCATGCACTAGTGTGAAAATTTCCCAATTCATGGACACATACTCCACGTTTTGCTGATATGAAAATCCTAAATCTTAATAAAAAGCCTTATAGTAAATATATTTCATTTGTATAGACAACTAAAATATAATTAAAAGTTTTTCTTTAAACGGTCTGTACAATATATACATTTTCTTACGATACCCAATCCCGGAGTAGGATAACGATTGACCTTTTCTTTCTTTAATTTTCATGTAAATATCTTTTTTAAATTCATAGAATGCTGCCTTAAGTTTACACGAAAATGATTACTCATTACAATAAAACTTAAACGGATTTTTTCACGGTTTATTTAATTACTAGCTTCTGCCCGCGGCTTCGCCCGCGTGGATTTCGGACTTCAAAAATTATTCAAAATTTTAACTATTACGTTATTCTGATATGAAAGCTATATTACTGTAAAGTTTCATGAAAATCCGTTCAGTTGTTTTTGTGTGAAAGAGTAACAAACACACAAGCTTTCGCATTTATAATATTAGTAGGATTTTACAAACCCGATATTTCAGAAGCTTTACAGCAACCTTGGTCATCTGTGGACTGAGGTGACACATGTCCTTTTGTCACAAGGTATTAAAAGTCAAGTTGTTTTATTGTAATTTTTATTTTTTTTTATATTATTTTTGTATAACATAGGAGGCAAACGAGTAGTTGGATCACCAGATGTAAAGTTTTCACCAAACCCCCACAGACATCCGTAACACCAGAGGTCTAACAGATGCGTTGCCGACCTTTGAGGAAAGAATAAGCTCTTTTCTTGAAGATCCCTAGGTCGTATCGGTCCGGAAATACCGAGGAAATATATATAGTACATAATTATAATTTAATCTTTATTGTACACAATGTCCGACTAATTTCATATTCGAAAGTTTTATGACTTGACAACACAAACTTGAGAGGCGCGGAGTGTACTTCGATCCGTCAACGTTATGAGTTTTTTAGTTGCGAAGCACGTTCTGCAGCTTTAGCGATCTACTAGATCAACACACGAAATAATCAAAAAGAAGCTCAAGAATCATGCGTATGAGATTGAAATAAACCAAAAACTTTACGAACTTTAACAGTGACGAAGCCCATTTTCATTTAGAAGCCTGTGTCAATAAGCAATTTTTTTTCAATATAGGGCCAAACTACCAGACTGGCCCATTTTTATGCGCGTCGGATGTGAGAGACACAGAGGGTATACAGATGCGTTGCCCTCCTTCTTCGTCCCATCTCCATGGGTCACCGGCTACTTACACACCGCACGAAACGCGACACAACTGTCACTTACGCCGATATCGTGTAAGCGAGAGGTACCCCGATCGTGCCGGGCCAATTCGGCTACATACATAGCCTAAATGGTAAACTGTTTAATATTATATTGGACATTATAAAATATTGTTGTTATTTTGAAGGAGCTGTCACTTAAGAGTGTAATAATGCAGCAGCTTGCTTGAATTTCGCATAAATAACATCACAGTACCTTGTCTTGTTACGTTAAAGGAGATATCAGGAAAGTATAAGTCAATTTATTTTAAAGATGTTCACAAATAAATTTATTTTAAAGATGTTCACAAAATATATCTTTAACTGGACTAGAAGGAAATGTCATTTAGCACGCAGCCGAATTGGGCCGGCCTCTTCAGTCTCGCCCGCACTATTTGCTAATGTAACACGGCCTACCACCTGACTCCGGACTGTTATTAGAAATTGACAAATATCTATTTGGTCTGACCAAGCATTTAGGGCTATATTTCACTGGTACCATGGCGGCGTAACCTACCGCGCCACGTGCTGGTCGGACTGGCGGCCGAGTGATTAAGACACAATACAGCGCTATAGAAAGTAGTGGCGGCGCGACCAGTGTGATGAAGGGACTAACTTAACATTCTGTGCAGGAGTCCGAGTTGGTCGCGACACCAGTGGCACATACCAAAAAATGTGGGCCACGATGCGCTGTAGGGTTAAGGGACACCACCAGGGAGACACCACGGCGGTGGAACCAGTCGCCGCTGCCAATAAAATGTATACAGCGTTACCCACCTGGTGTCCGTTTGGTCGCGCCACCAAACTGGTGTCGCGACCAACTCGGACTCCTGCACAGAATGTTAAGTTGGTCGTTTAACCACACTGGTCGCGCCGCCATTAATTTCTATAGCGCTGTATGGTGTCTTACTCAGTCGGCCGCCAGTCCCATCACCACGGTGGTGCGACTGGTTGCACCGCCATGGTGTCTCAGTGAAATATATCCCTTAAAGCTGAGAGTCCACATTTATGGTGGATCGCATTTGCCACAAGACAGTCAGTTCTTACGATAACTGTTACGAATAAATAAACTTTTATTGAATAATTCAGAATGAAAAAGGACAATCTAACCACGAGAAGCTGACGTGGTGTTGGCAAATTGCCAGGAAGAATAATATAACAGCGTGAACGCACACAAATGGTTTTACATAAAACACCCGATATTCGTTCTATTTCGTTCGTTATTTTGTACTGTATTTACACACAGGTTATTTTCAGTTTGAAATCATTTACATTATCAATGATCAGCGCCGATCCAGGCGGGGGCTTAGGGGGGCTGCAGCCCCAGGCCCTGTAAGGCTTAAGAGCATTAAGATCATTTTTGTACCCCAGGCCCTGTAACGCTCAAGGGCATAAGATCATTTTTGTGCCCTAGGCCCTGTAAAGTTTAAGGGCATAAGATCATTTTTGTGCCTCAGGCCATGTAAGGCTTAAGGGCATAAGATCATTTTTGTACCCCAGGCCCTGTAAGGTTTAAGGACATAAGATCATTTTTGTGACCCAGGCCCTGTATGGCTTAAGGGCATAAGATCATTTTTGTACCCCAGGCCCTGTAAGGCTTAAGGGCATAAGATCATTTTTGTAACCCAAGCCCCGCAAGGTTTCAGGACATAAGATCATTTTTGTGACCCAGGCCCTGTAAGGCTTAAGAGCATTAAGATCATTTTTGTACCCCAGGCCCTGTAATGCTCAAGGGCATAAGATCATTTTTGTGCCCCAGGCCCTGTACCTAAGGTTTAAGGGCATAAGATCATTTTTGTGCCCCAGGCCCTGTAAGACTTAAGGGCATAAGATCATTTTTGTACCCCAGGCCCTGTAAGGTTTAAGGGCATAAGATCATTTTTGTGCCCCAGGCCCTGTACGACTTAAGGGCATAAGATCATTTTTGTACCCCAGGTCCTGTAAGGCTTAAGGGCATAAGATCATTTTTGTGACCCAGGCCCTGTAAGGCTTAAGGGCATAAGATCATTTTTGTACCCCAGGCCCTGTAATGCTTGAGGGTATAAAATCATTTTTGTGCCCCAGGCCCTGTAAGGCTTAAGGGCATAAGATCATTTTTGTACCCCAGGACCTGTTAGGTTTAAGGGCATAAGATCATTTTTGTGACCCAGGCCCTGTAAGGCTTAAGGGCATAAGATCGTTTTTGTACCCCAGGCCCTGTAATGCTTGAGGGTATAAAATCATTTTTGTGCCCCAGGCCCTGTAAGGCGTAAGGGCATAAGATCATTTTTGAGCCAAAGGCCCTGTAAGGCTTAAGGGAATAAGATCATTTTTGTGACCCAGGCCCTGTAAGGCTTAAAGAGCATTAAGGTCATTTTTGTACCTGGCCCCGCTAGAACCTAATCAGGCGCTGTCCATGATTTTCAATATCTTTCTACGTGTAGTCAGAATACTTTCTTATTCAGACTACTAGGTAGTCTAGTTAACAAGACATAACTTATTTTGGAATTACCTTTATTATTATTATATATATAACTATAATATATATAATTATATACGGCTGAACTACTGCATACTAGCAGTATGTATTTACTTTTTTTTTAATAGTACCAATAAGGAGACAAAAGTCTAAACAATTTTCATGGCTACTGACACCCAGGCACATCCGCATAGAGATCTCTTTCCTCTCTCCACCTCCATGGGCCGCAACTACTTACATACCGCAATAAACGCTACAGCACAACTGTCACTTTATGCCGGTATCGTGTAAGCGAAATGTCCATGGTCGTACCAATCCAAATCCGGCTACATGCATGCAGCGTGGCACTACCTCTTACTGAAACTGTCTATCTGGCAACAGCTGTCTGTAATAATAATCATCATTTAGTGACTTATTGTTTACAGGTAAACGACATGTACAGATCATTCAGGAGTTTGTTGAAACATGGGTTTACAGAGTAACTTGTATACCCATATAATAGACAAAAATTGTGACATATTTACCGTTGGAAAATAATGAAAAAACAAAAAATTAAAAAAAAAAAAATTATGTTTTAGATCGTCGCTAAAAAGGAAATTTTGCAGGTTCATGTATGTTTGTAAATTGTAATTCGGGAAAATTTTGAAATATAATCACAACATTAACATTATTGCTAGGGCATATCAGTAAACAACTTTGTTTACTCTTGTTAGATTTCAATAATATGCTGGCTTATTATGTATAAATTGAGTAAGAATCGGCGCAATCGGAGCCTTTTTCATGACCACCGATGCCCATAGACATCCGCATAGAGGTTAAGCAGATGCTTTCTCTCCTTCCAACTCCTCCCTCCATATGCCACCGGCTACTTATACATATCACAAAACGCGAAAGCACAGCTCTCACTTTACGCCGGTTTCGTGTAAGCGAGAGGTACCTCCCCGGTCGTGGCGGCCCATACACACTACATTATTATATAATTATTTTGTGCTCGCCCACAAGTATTTCAAATTTATTTATTTATATAATTATTTTGTGCTCGCCCACAAGTATTTCAAATTTATTTATACCATGTATGGGTAAGCAGATTTTTAATCATTTTTGACACTCTTTTTCCTCTTGTCAGCAAAAATCATATGAATTTTACTTGAATTGCAAAGAAATAAAGTGACTAACCCCTTCAGTGCTTATGTACCTATTACTTGAACTACCCCTATATATATAGTGTACAAACAACAATCCATGTATTTTTAAGGACCATTTCAAATCGATTTTTATTTAACAGAATTAGACGACAAAGTTTTATAAAACACACCTTGGAATGATGTTTACTTCTTTATTTTAAAATTTGGCCGATAACCAAAAACTAACCCTGTATATATATGTTACAACTTGTTATATATTCACCTGTATACAACCTCGATAGTCTGTGTCTATATTTGACCGAAGTATATTCTGTGCTCTTTTTTTTCATCACTGGCTAAAGTAATCAAATTTTGGCTTATACGGTATTGCTTTATGTTGCTTTTTTATTTTCTTCTACATTTTGCCACAACGATCCGTATGGGGACATTTTCAAGTTTAAAATTCTCTTTTGATCTAATTTCCGTAGATATATCTGTGAATGTGCGCCGAAAATAACGTGTTTTCAAATTGGTGATATTTCAATAACGGAGTTACTAATTAGTGTATACACTATACCGCGGTTTCATCCACGTTAAATCTATAGCAAGAGAACAACTATTCCATTGGGGATAGATAGTAATTTTTATTTTTTTCCAGACTATAATTGAGCCGAATTTCATCTAAATCAGGAGCTGTTTTTCATGAATTAAACAAACATACTTTATTTTTTTTTTTTAGGTAGACTCTACGCTAACAGGCTGAAGGCCCAGTGCAGCTTCATCTGTATGAGAGCCGAGTGCCCTTAGGTAGCTCGAGCCTCCGTAATTTGTGGTCGAACAAACATACAGACAATCTTTCATGTTTATTATATTTGTTGAACTGGCCATGCTGCATTGCAGGCGACT
Source organism: Calycopis cecrops (assembly GCA_001625245.1). Taxonomy (NCBI): domain Eukaryota; kingdom Metazoa; phylum Arthropoda; class Insecta; order Lepidoptera; family Lycaenidae; genus Calycopis; species Calycopis cecrops. Next base: position 295,120 of record LUGF01029784.1, read on the forward strand.
AGGACCGGCACGACCGGTGTGAGACCTCTAGCTCACACAGTACAACCGTAAAATGGCAGATTCGCTGTCACACAGATGGAGGTGAGAGGAGATAGGAGGGCAGCGCATCTGTGTAGCCTCTATGCGGATGTCTATGGGCGTCGGTAGTCATGAAAATGGCTCCGACTGCTCGTTTGCCCCCTACACCATAGGGGAAAAAAACTTTTCGTGCAGTATGAGATTCCAGTGGCTCGTTGGCGGGGGGCGAAACGTTTGCATAACAGTTATGCAGATGTTTATGGGTGTTCGCTGGCTGTCCTCGAAAGGTTTGAACTCCGGGTTTGCCTGCTCAAATAAGATTATTAGGAGCACTCAATGTGATGCTTCTTCGAATATTATCTCTATCTAATATATAAAATTCTCGTGTCACAGTTTTCGTTGCCATACTCCTCCGAAACGGCTTGACCGATTCTCATGAAATTTTGTGAGCATATTGAGTAGGTCTGAGAATCGGCCAACATCTATTTTTCATCTCGATATTTCCACGAGATCGAAACTTACGCGGGTGAAGCCTGGGAGCACAGCACAGTAACAATTAATATTATTCAATACATTGGTTATAAAAGAATCGAAGCGCACTTGTACTATAGAATGTAACATGAAATGTATAAAAACATGATAGCGGTTTGTTATAATAACACCGCAGTGGGTAGTTAAACATTAGCCGGACATGTGATATGCCACTTGTTTCTAAATATACACCTGGAAGTGGCAACTTGAGGCTAATTAAATCACATCTTTACGTTCATGCTGTCCTAGTAGTCTATTCTAGTCATATTATCCTACTAATATAATAAATGTCAAAGTTTTTTTTTGTAGTAGTGGCATGCGGCTTTGGCACGGAATGGGGCCGGCACGACCGGGGAGGTACCTCTCGCTCACATGTGAAGTGACAGTTGTGTACTTACGTGTGGCTTGTGACTAGCCAGTAGCCCATAGGCGATGTCTGTGGACGTTGGTAGTCATTATAAGACCCTTAGGGCCAAGTCACACCAAAAGCGCGGCGAAGGGGAGCCAAGCGGGGCGCAGTTAATGTAATTTCAACTTTATAATAATGACTATAATACTTATTATCGCATGAGAAACTCGAACGAGACGCGCGGATTCCCTTGACGAGAGAGTCGAGTCGAGTCGACTCGAGAAGTCGCTGGAATGCTCCAGAAGTCGCGAGAATTCGATAATAAGTACTATAGTAATGAAAATAAAGTTTAAATTTATATGACACTGAAAGTGCGCTCCGCTTCGCTGCCCATCGCCGCTCTTTCGGTGTGAGTTGACGCTTATTGTTCGTTTTCTCTCCTATAATATAAATAAAGTTTGTATCTTCATCATCAACTGGAGGATTACGTTGCTGGACATGGGTCTCCCTTAAATGAGCGCCTAATGTCCCAGTTTAAAAAGACATTTATATCCAGTGGCCCTACGCCACCTTAACCAAGTCAGTCCACCGGGTAGGAAAATTTGTATATAATTTCACGCTAAAACTGGAGATCGGTTTTGAATGAAAATTAATAGAAATAACAACAATTTTAAATAATAGTACTATTTTTCATAGAGCACTAAAATAGTAAAAACTTTTGTAACTGAAGAATCCAATAAGGATAGTAGCTAGATTTTAGTCCGTTTTATGTCCTAACTTATACGCTAGCAAACTAGAACAATTGTTGACAAAACTGCATCCAGTGAACACGTTACGCCATTTAGAAACACTAAATTTCCAAACTGCGACCGCCTGCCAACGCCAAGCTATAAATTGTTTACATAACACTTGGCACCCTAGTTTTGATAGTATTAACAAACATTTGTCTTTCCTATCTCTCAATTAAAGAAATCGAAAGTATCGAAATCAACTGTGGACAAGTAGTTACACCCTTTTTTTGTTGACTCAGGGAAATTTATTTTTTTATACATTGATATGATCTAGGTATCAACCTAGGAGCCCGAGTGGCCTACGTCGGACTCGACACTTGTGCAATACCGACTAAACGCCTGACTTGGTGCCTTCAGTCGCTATAATTAGAGGGTACTGGACCTGCAGGAGTTCTAATTGAGATAGGCAAGACAAATGACAAATGTTATGACAAATGACAAAATACAAAATCTATATCTATTGGTATCTAAACAGCTAAATTAAATAGTGATTTATGCAGGAAAACCTATCCCTCTACTCTTCGAATAAAAGAGCCAACGCTAAGTATTCAATCAAATATTTGTGAATGACGTCAACGGTCGAATAGAAATTTTGAATAATGATGTAATTAATCAACGCCGAGGGTGTGGCAACTCCATCGCCGCCCCCCGTCGTCCACACGCTTAGCATTCATATTGTGAATAGCCATCATTCATTTTATACGTACCATAGTGTAATAAGAATACTAGTTAAACATTGACGATAAGGTGCGATGATCAATTAAATTAGAAAAATACCCACCATTGCATTAGTAATGTCATTTTACGATGTGGATTATATGTATAAATTAACGGATACGTAGAGGGTATTGTTGATTGTAAAATAACTAATCAATTATATTCTGTTAGTTCATTGAAAATATTTTTAAAAATGTGTTTTGTTTTTTTTCTCTGCGTTTACATTTTAGCGTCATGTCTATAAAACAAACTAGGTATTGTAACGCCGCTAGCCGCTATTCTGTAGATTGTTCAGGGGGCGTAGTCACTTCTGCTAGCAGTATTACCTTAAATCTGTAAAACCCTAAAAGACCCTAGATTACTACTGCCTACTCATTCTATCCCAGCTGGGTGAAAGACATTAAATATGAACACTTGATATAATTATTTTTAATGTATTTATTTCTGAGTCATGTTACATAAAATACATTTGTTTGTATTATAAAATCTAAATCCTAGCTAAGAGTTCGACATTCATTCACCCTGTCTCCGTCTGTATAGAATCTTGTAGAATAATAATCTTTTTTCTTTCAAGAAAAATATTAGTTCCATCATTCAAATTTGAACTAATATTTTTTTAATAAAAACATATCAAACGTAGAGGTTTCATTTGATATGAGTATAGAGTTTCCTCTATACTACAGTATATATACTTGATACAAGCGGTCTTTTTAATAAGAGGAAGCCATTTCCATGAATTGGGGCGGGACAACTGGGAAAATACTTCTCAAGAGATACGCTCATAAGATATTGTCGCAAAGTGGAAGTTTTTAGGAAGAGATAGCGCTACACTGCATGCTTGCATACCTACAGTTGAATTGGGCCGGCACGACCGGGGAGGTAACTCTCGCTTACACGAGACCGGCGCGGCGTTAAGTGACAGCTGTGCTCTCGCGTTTCGTGCGGTGTGTAGCCGGTTTCGCATGGAGGTGAGACGAGTAAGGAGGGCAGCGCATCTGTATAACCTCTATGAGGACGTTATGGGCGTCGGTAGTCATGAGAATGGCTCCGACTGCTTATTTTGCTCCTCTATACCTCAAAAAAGAAAAAAGTTATAGCTCTACTGCACAGGTTCCCAAAGTAGGCGATAATGGGCTCTGGATGCATAGAGGGGGCGGTGGGCCTAGAAAACGATTTAATGGTCTTTGAATATATACCTAGGACTCTAAGGTGCAATAACTAATAAGGGGGCGATACGAAGTAAATGCTTTCCAAAGTGGGCGTAAGGCGAATAACTTTGGGAACTTATGCTCTACTGTTTCTTATATATCCGATGACCTGTTTGAGGAGAGCAAGGATGCATGCCAACTTCCTCGTATAACACGTATAACAATCATGTCCAAATCCTAGGTCTCAGTAGGTACCATAACCCACAGACTACAATTGTCCTATATTACAATAAAACAATACAAAATAATCATGAAGACTAAAAATATGAAAACAGATTTTTCACAAAAATCTCGAAACTGAGCGAAGAGGCTTTCGGCGATATAATACTTTGTCAAGCGCAACTTCAGGTCTAGTGGGCTCTCCGACCCAACATGGTCAATGAATTATAATGAGAAATATTATCGTCAAGCTGTTTCGCATGTAACGTTTAAAAAAAATAGAATATACAGTCTTAGGGACTGTATAGAACTTAAAAAGCTATACGTAGCACAGGAAAAGTGTACTGGAGCGAAGTCATAATATTTTTGATCTTAAGTTTACGCAAATATTACTCAATACAATAAAAGTAATAAACAATGTAACAACCATGGTCACGAGTAAGCACAGGACCATGGTTGCAGTAAAGTTTCTGAAACGTCAGGCTTATGGAAATACATATAATACATATGTATATAAACATCTATACCATAGGCGGGATTCGAACCCGCGACCCCCGGTGCAACATGCTCCGCTTATCCGAGCCCTGTACCACTGCGCCAGCCAGTCGTCGAATTTTATTTAATTGTAATCATAATATTTTCCCTATTGAATTATATTACTAACGTAGGTACGCCTACGTTAGTAATAATAACAACTCACTGATTTTCCCTTCCTAGGTAGGCTAAAGAAGTTTCAACTGCAATCATTCTTGAAGTTGACACTTATAATAAGAACAATTCTAAATCTATGCTTATAATAATTGTCGTTCTCATTCCTGTTGGTACGAAAACATTAGTGAGCGAGGACTCGATTTTAGTGATATTTTTTAAATATTACCTACAAATTCACCAGTGAACGTGCAATGAAAGTAGTATTGATGATAAATAAATTCCTCAACTAATATCATTTTTATTCCAAGGATTTTGAGGACAGTTTAATTATAATTTAAGAAGGATAAAAATATGGCAACAAACCTTCAACAAAATCTGAAATTCGTGAAGAGGCTTTTGGCAATACAACGTCTTGTTAAGTGCAACTTGACACCGAGTGACTCCAGACCCTACGTGGTCATGAAAATATAACGAGAAATATTATCATCACGCTGCTTCTCTCTTCACAGATCAGAGAAAATAAATTTCATTCTTATTGTTCACTCCATTGTTGAATCCGACCTCTCTTTTATAAGAGGGGTCATACATACTTGTATCCCTCGTAATAGGGACAATGTGAGTATATACAGAAAGGGGGAGTTTCGTGTCACCCACTGGAAATCGACTTTTTAGACGCGATTTATCGTGCATAGATATTTTTACATTTTTTTTTTATATCATAGGAGGCAAACGAGCAGTTGGATCACCTGATTTAAATGATCACCAACGCCCATAGACATTCGCAACAACAGAAGACTGAAGGCTGCGTTGCAGAGCTTTTAGAGACGAATAAGCGCTTTTCTTAAAGATTTCTAGGTCGTATCGCTCCGGGAATACCAAAGAGTTCAGCTGATTCCAATTTTAAATAGTGCTCGGGATGAAGCTGCCCTTAATTTACGGTAATTATTTCATTGCCATTAAGTGATTTGCCTTATTCTTTGACTTCCATGCTCAAAATATAAATTACGGAAGGTAATAATATATAGGGTTATTTTTCGGTCACCGCCCAGCGGCCAAATTTTCAGGTTTGGTTCAGAATCAATAATACATTCGATTTATGAACTGATAAATATTTAAAAAAAAATTAGATACAATTACTTTGTCCCATGTGTTTGTGGATACATTTCGTGTAAGAACAACAGTGAATGTATTTTTAAGGACTATTTAAAATCAATTTTTATTAAAAAAAATATAACAATTAGACGAGAATATTTAAAACACACCCTTAGAATGATGTTTACTTCCTTATTTTAAAATTTGACCGGTGACCAAAAGATAACCCTTTATATAGGCAATAATTTGCTAAAAGTCTTTCTATATGCTTTATCAGCTACGGCCTCCGCCCACGGATGCGTCAGGTAGTTTAAAAGGTCTCCAATCCGAGCGACCCTATCGGAAACCGCACTGACGGTGATCTGCCACCACTGCTGGTGCCACTCTACGTACCGCAGAAGCTGACCGTTTCCTTGATCTTAGAAAACAACAGGGGTTTTATAGGTAGGTAGTTGGACGGGTTCGAGCGCTCGCCTTTTTTGGGATCGCGTCCACAAGAGATATATTGCAGTACATTGGGATGATGCCAAGAGAATATGAGTAATTACCGGAAAAATTCGGAGGACAGAGCACAAGCATTGTATTAGTTTATTATTACACCGTGTGTAAAAAAGGTTTATATGGATTTCGCGGTTTCAACCGCGAAATCCATATAAACTTCAACACCCTATTTCACCCCTTTAGGGGTTGAATTTCTAAAAATCCTTTCTTAGCGGATGCCTACGTCGTAACATCTACCTGGATGCCAAATTTCAGCTTAATCCGTCCAGTGGTTTGGGCTGTGCGTTGATAGATGGCTATGTCACGTTTGAGTTTTATATATATACATATAGTTATTAGTGTTATATATATGACAGACAGTATACTTTTAACAAGATTTTAACAAGAATTAGTACGTATAATAAAAATACTCAGTTATATTGAAACTGACGGACAATTCAATTTCATTTATATGCATGAACAAAGAGCGGGCCGTACAACTACAGCAATCTGGTTTGGCCGACAAAATTGGTAAATGCGATCGTTAAACTGATAAAGCTTATTTCTTCCAATTACACCTTATTCGCCCTTTGAATTTATTACACGCTTATTACATCTCATTCGGAAATAACGCATAATCAAATATATCGAGTGAAAAGCGAATTCTTATTACAGGATCGAGATTAAATACTTATTACATCTCATTCGTATAATCAAGTAAGTATATCGGGTGAAAAGCGATTCATATTACAGGATCACGTTCAAAACTTACTACATCTCATTCGTATAATCAAGTAAGTATATCGGGTGAAAAGCGATTCATATTACAGGGTCACGTTTAAAACTTACTACCTACATCTCATTCGTATAATCAAGTAAGTATATCGGGTGAAAAGCGATTCATATTACAAGGTCAAATACCACCTCTCACTGGGGATACTAAATAGGAGTAAATTGAAACTTACTTATAACAAGTCTGAACAAATTTGTGCGGGCACCTTGTTACGTGTGCTCGGCATTTTCTGGAAATTGCCAGCGACTTTGCTTTCATTTCCACTAATTGTATTTAATGTAGTTTTGCACTAACCATAATATTGTTTTAGTGAGTTTAGTTTGAGTGGTATTAATAAAATGACTAGATATATGAGTGTTATTCATAAATCCAGTAAGAGGCAGTGCCTCGGTCCATGCATGCATGTAGCCGAATTGGATTTGCACGACCGGGGAAGTATGACCCGCTTACACGAAACCGGCGTAAAGTGACAGCCGTTCGCGTTTCGTAGGGTGTGTAAGTAGCCGGTGTCCCATGAAATAGGAGGAAGGAAGGCAACGTATCTGTATAAACTCTATGCGGATGTCTATGGGCGTGTCATGAAAATTGCTCCGACTAAAAAAACACAAAAAAAGATGTTTGTCTTACTAGAATTGATCTATTTCATAGTATAAATCTGTAGATAGCCTTAAGACTTTTAAGCCCATTTGATATTACAAACGGCCATCAATCATACCCATCGAACTGCATCTTTCAATCTGCGGGAAATAGCGCGAAATTACCATCGCGCATAAACGTCCGTATGTATCTCGTTTCTTCTTCTCCTTCTATGGGCCATCGGAATCTCACCACACGGAACGCAACAGCACAGGGGTCACTTTAGCCCGGTTAGCGTGTGAGCAGTAGTGCCAGCCCTTTTCGGCTCAATATTACATAGCACTACCTTTTAAACTTAACGTATACCTTATAAAACAACAAGGAATAATTATAAAAAACAAGAATGGCTAACCGCTGAATTTCGGCTTCTCGCCAGCTTCTTCGCCATCTCTATAGAGGCGAGCCCTCTGTGCACAAGTGTGCGCCACACGCGGGCCCCTATTCTCTATTCCCTCATTCTCATATTCCGATGGGACGGCAGTCCGACACGACCGGTGAGAAATCAGGCGCAGGACCGACGGCTTAACGTGTTCTCCAAGGCACGGGGGCTTACCACCGCCAACTTCCTGACTCCGGACTGTTATTAGAAATTAAAAAATCCCAATAACACTTTTTGATCCGACCCGAGATTCGAACCAGGGACCTCGAGTCTGTGGTTGAACATCCTTATCTAATGATAATGAATAATTAAATAACATTATCCTCCATAAATACTTGTGATAATTTCGAACTGCTAAAGTTATAATCACGTAGGTTATTTACTCATTAAAACTTAAATTGTTGTAAAATATTCGTTAAATTGTTATGTTATTTATGTACGTAATTAATTAACAGAACCATAATTAGGGAAATAATGCTACTTAATTAAAGTTGTTCTATTAATAACTGCCGGCGGTATTCTGTAATACAAAAAGTTAAAATAATCTGTGGTTTATTTACTATCGGTTTTATTTTTTTTTTTTGTTTCAGGTTGCCGAATACTAAACATCACTTCTTTAACTGTTAGTTAAATATAATCGTAAAATCCTATATAATATATAAGTTAATCCACACAATTTTGAGGCCGGTCTTCTCCGTGGGGTCTGTCCGGCTGCCTCTGAACAATCCCTACAATGACGTCGGAGTCGTGTGATGGGGACAGGTTCCCATCCTTACCCCAGACCCTGTACTCCAAAGGAGCGCACATCAATGTGTTCGAAAAGGGGCCTGCCACTCATCCCCATCCACGCTGTCATCTGCCGATTCAGGGGGACGGGTGAAGGACCCGTCAGTTGAGCTGCTCTTAGCATCTCCAGTATAAGTAGCCCTGTACGGCATAGCCTTAGGGATCAAAGACGCACGCAACACACCCACCACGGCAAGGTGACAGCATCTTCGGGAGGCAACAACTATCAACTGAAGTAATATTTATTATTTAAAAAAATGAGTAAGTACAAAAAATTTATAGGTTACGAAATTATTGAATAAACGCGAAAGTTTTGCTGGTGATTCACTAGTTTCAACCATACGGGTCTACAAACAACCCTGTTAAACACAGCATCGCAATAGTTTTGTCTCGTGATCGCCCAAGCACAAAGGATATTATACTAGTTTACGATTCAATGCAATCGTATAACTCAATATGTCCTTTGTACAGCCCAGTTCACATCGGCATTTCTGAGGTAATTAGTCACATGCGTAGACAAGCATTATAGTAGATTGATTGTTCTATTGATCATCGTGCTTTTTGTCGTCGCTAACGAAATAGTCCAGCCGCAATGTCTAGTGCGTTCCTGTGTGAATCAATGTGATGTATGTTCGCAAAAGTGTAAAAGAATTACTTCATAAAAAGAGACATCCATGCTTGAATTACTCGGGAAAGCCTAGTTGGATGTGATTTATCAGATAGTAAGCAAACTAAGGTGAAAATTTTCTTCTAAGGGCATTAAATACGGTCCCAATTATATTATGATGATACTGTTATATAATTCACTCAACAAGTGTAACCGTAACATACGTTAATTTTTGCTATTGTCGATGTCGATGAAGATGAAGATGTTGATGAAGTATGTAACAGACTATCGATAAACAGACGCGCTGCCCTCCTTCCTCCTCCCACCACCATGGGCCACCGGCTATTTCAACACCGCACGTAACGCGACAGCACAAAACATTTTTATTTCAATTATTAATCTAGATGCAATAAAAAAAATTATAAATACACTTAATATAAAGAAAATAAGGCATAGCTGCCACTTTACGCCGGTCTTGTGTAAGCGAGAGGTACCTCTCCAGTCGTGCTGGCCCAATTCAGCATGTATTCTTATGCAAAAGTATATCACCGGTTCAACTCTAGCTCTGTTCTGAAAATAAAAAAATATTGCCTGCCCTACAAAATTTATTAATTGACGTTTATTTTTGTACAGAAGTAGCCTGGGAGGAGTGTACTATTCCCTTAGGTGTGATATCTGTCATAAAATCTATTCATCATCATCATCAGCCTATTGCAGTCCACTGTTGGACATAGGACTCTCCCATAGCACGCCACTGGCCTCGATCTTCGGCTAACCTTTCCCACTTCCTGCCCACAGCTTTGCGTATTAAAATCTATTACTTTATAATATCCCTTACACACAAGCGTCCTTTAACTTTAATATAAATGTATTTTTATTTCCAACTTGTTTATATAAAATGAATTCAGAACATAGTTTTAAGAATTATTTCTAATTGTAAATAATAATTCCTGCAAATATAAATCAGTCAAACCCTACATCAACATATTAGTGATGACGTAAATAACAATACGCGGGAGAGTAACCCGGAAAATACTTCCGACATTGTTACCGAGCCACGTTAATACGTCGCTCAGTGGGTATTTGTTAACGTGAATAAATACATACATAAAACAGGAGGAGGCATACATTATTATTCATCATTCAAATATTTACCATACATTAAAATGTGGAAGCTTTTACAATATCAGCCCGAAAGACAATATGAAATTCTGTGTACTTCATTAACAATAAATAATGTCATCCTAGCTGATTTAGACAACGACGGCCGTCTATATAGACGAGCCATCTTCACAGGACATGTTATAGTGCACAAGTGTGTGCGCAAACACAAGTGCACTTTCTATTCCCTCATTCTCATATTCCGATGGAACGGCAGTCCGACACGACCGGAGAGAAATCAGGCACGGGGCCTAACGTGCTCTCCAACACCGCCAACTTCCAGACTCCAGACTGTCATTAGATATTGAAAAATCTTAATAACAGTTTTTGGTCCGAGCCGGGATTCGAACCCGGGACCTCACTGACTCACACACGGTCACGCTTACCACTAGACCACGGGGCAGTCGTCGTCGTCGACAGTGACATTGCTTACACAACGACAAAAGAAGAAATTAGCCTTCGTTAAGGTTAGAATTGTGGATTTAAGATATTATTAAATTAAAACTACTATGTAGCCAAGGGACAGACTACAATAGTTCTCTGGAGGAGTATAGTTATAAGTGTTATAAAATTATTAAGCTCACAACTACAAAGAAATTTAAAAAAGGCATGGACAAAAAGAGTATGGTGTATAAGCATTTTATTTAATAAAAAAAAGAAATGATTGTTGGGTGAATTGTGTTACATAATTGCTTAATAGAATACTACGGATAATTTGATAAGAGGCTTATATTTGTTGGCGTAAGAACAAATGTATCAAAAAATCAAAAAAAGATCAAAAATCATTTATCGCCAGATTATACAAAATCTATTTAAAAGGTCGAAACCTCCTTTTAAGTATGAGATATACTTGTGTAAGAACAAATGTATATATGTTAACTTACTACATTTTAAGATGCTGCATGTTTCCTAAAGAATAAATAAATAAATAATGTTCCTCCTCGCCTCCTGAAATTCACAAATCACCATACAATGGGCCACAGGAAATTCTCAAACCGCAATTCCGTCATTAAGTGCGGTTTGAGTACATGAAAAAGACTCGTCTGAAATGCATTATGAAACTATCTCCAACTATTATATTCGATAAAATAACTAAATATATACAACCATAATCACTACATACTTAGTATAAAACAAAGTCGCTTTCCGCCGTCTGTGTGTCTGTATATCTTTAAAATTACGCAACAGAATTTGATGGGTTTTTTTTTAATAGATAGAGTGATTCAAGAGGAAGGTTTATATGTATATTAACTCCATTTTTGAAGTCCGAAATCCACGCAGGCGAAGCTGCGGGCGGAAGCAAGTACTATATGTATACGTTGTAAGCAAGCAAATACAGCCTCTTTATTATAGGCGATCTATCCATAATAGAATAACATTAGACCAATTCATAAACGGAATTACGACTCACATTAAACCCCATTCAAACGTTTTACTTCATCAATCAGTCTTTTACCCTCAACTGAAGCCCTCGCGCTACAAGCGCAATGATGATTTGTATGATTGATCCTTCGAACAAGAATATATTTTCCACGTACGCCTCAAGTACCCCCAACCGAATAATCCAGTTTCTTCCTTGAACCCGCACGAAACGCGACAATGTAGCTGTGATTTTACAGTGGTATCTTCTGAGGGAGAAGTTTCCAATTTCGCTACAAAGCAGCATGGCACTACCTGTTGCCTTCTGCATAAATTGGATTGACAGCAGGATCGCAAAGTAAAGAGAAGTACTTAATGAAATTTCAATGAAACTGAGCGAATGAAAAAAATGCAAATCTCTATAGAACGTGCGACGTCCGTATAGAGGCTAGCTTTAGAGCTTTAAATTGGAAGTTTAAATTGAAATTACTTTTACGATTGCGATTTTCAGTCCTAGTTGTTTGTGAAAATAAATTATAAAGCATAGTTCTTTATAATTTCT
>LUGF01029785.1:56127-71009 GCA_001625245.1 Calycopis cecrops
CCCCCGCCTGCCCGCTCTACTGGCGCACGCCGTGGACCAGAAACTGCTGGCACTAGCGGACGCGGGCGCGTGGTGCGAAGGCGGCGCGCACCACCCGCTGCTGCTGGAGTTGCTCCAGCAACTGCACGAGCTGGCCGGCCCCGAGCGCCTGCACGCGCTCTACACTGAGAGCAAGGTAGGCTGTACTTTTTTATTGTACATACCCCCTTCTAGGGGGGGGGGCAAACGAGCAGTGGCGCTATTTACGTAACTACCGACGCCCACAGACATTCCCATAGAGTCGTAGAGGCTATACAGATGCGCTGCCCTCTATTCACCTCCCACCTCCATGGGCCATTTTTACCTACTACACTAATTTGACCTTTGAAAAATAAGTTGAACAGGTAATTGGTCGAGTTCTTAATCATACCAAAAATACCGTCCAACGCAGGAGCGAGCAAAGTGAGTCTGTGCTTAAACGTGACCTTGCAAGCATTCTCTAATTGGTCAATCTGACTAAGTTTAATGCCAATAGAGCTCAGGTGCTTTCCCTCCAAAATAAATCAATTTTACTGTATCCTATTTTAAAAAATATACAAAATTGATAAAACCGAGAGGCGTTAAATGAAACTACATATCATCATATGTGTGTGTGTATAATTTCCAGGCTACTCAACAAAAATCAGATCGATCAGAGCAATAGTTAACCCACAGGATTTTTTTTTAAGTTTTTTCTCACTTCGTACTGCATCGGCGTGCGAGGTTACCGCTCGCTATCGCCGTCAGTCTAAAGGATGTTTACATTTTTTCTATATATTTATTAACTACTAGCTTCCGCTCGCGGATTCGCCCGCGTGGATTTCGGACTTCAAAAATCCCTATAAATTTTAACTTATGTTATTCTGATATGAAAGCTATATTACTGTACAATTTCATGAAAATCCGTTCAGTATTTTTTGTGTGAAAGAAGAAGAAGAACAAACAAACTTTCGCATTTATAATATTAGTAGGATTTATTACATAACTATTTAACTTCTTTGAAAAAAAATATTTTCGTATACTTCTCGTAACTTTCTTTTAATAGTTCCGGATTAACAGTAGGTACTTATAGTATACGTAGTTTCATTAAGGGACTCTCGCTTTGATCAACGTTATGTGTATATACATTGACAAACTTTAATTAGAATAGATAAACTTTAGAACACTGTGTAGATACTCAATCAATCAAACGATGGAAATTTACCCGTGTTCAATTGATCATCATGATTTGCAGATCAACCTGTGCGCGTACGTGTGTGAGGGCGCGGACGGCGCGGGTGGCGGCGAGGGGGAGGGGCTGGCGCTGCTGGAGGCGCGCGGGCTGGCGGCGCTGGTGCCGCAGCTGGCGGTGCGTGCGGCGCGCCGAGCCCGCACCGCCAGCGCTCTACCGCTGGATCAAGGGCAACGTGGAGCCGGCGGTGCGCCACGACGCCGCCTTTGTGTCCGCGCTCGTGGCGCTGCTGGCGGCGCACGTAACGGCGGCGGCGGGCGCGGGCGGCGCGGCGCTGCCCGACAAGGCGGCGCTCGAGCGGGAGAAGGCGCTGGCGGAGCAGTACGCGCCGCTGCTGACGGCGCTGCTGCAGGGCCGCGCCGACCTGCAGCTTGCCGCCGTGTACGCCGTGCAGCTGCACGCGCATCGACACAGATACCCCAAGGGTGAGTCATTCACCACACATCAACAAACAAACACTTATTTGCGCCTTGTCTGTTTATTGATACAGCTTAATTTAATCTTTAATCTCACAAGCTTTTATAGTATATAAATGGTTGAAAGACGTTATAAGTGGAAAATATGTAATGAAAAGCTTGTTTTATTCTTTATAGCCCAATTTAAATAAAGGCTAAAGTAAAAAATAGTGTGGTTTAAAAGGTACAAGGTGTATATGATGCTTTGTCACTAGACAAATTTTATTATAAGGATTTAATTTTAAAATAAGGAAGCAAAAGTCAATTCAAGAGTGTATCAAATTTATTATTAACGCGTTGTTTCTTGCTTAGGACAAATATATTCTATTTTATTTCATAAATCGAATGTATTATCGATTCTGAATTCAATAACCCTGTATGTGGTGATAGTGGTACTAACGGTGACAATTTCCGCAGGCATGTTGCTGCGCTGGTTCATGTACCTGTACAACCTGGAGGTATGCGAGGAGGACGCCTTCCTGCGCTGGCGCGAGGACGTCACCGACGCCTACCCCGGCAAGGGCGAAGCGCTCTTCCAGGTACCTTGTCTTTCGTGTCTATAGAACGTCACCGACGCCTACCTCGGCAAGGGCGAGGGGCTCTTCCAGTACCTTGTCTTTCGTGACTATAGATTAAAGGTCGCTTCGAGCCGTTCAGTATTTTTTGCATGAAACTCCATACTGCAATGCAGACTAATGGGAAACAACGTAATAGCTGAGTGATTTGTGTGCGGTGACCATAAATCAGATAGTTCACTCCAATTATTCCCTTGAGTGAATAATTTGGTTTTTTATAATATAAAATTGACACTTGTTTCATTCAAATTTAATCATAAGACTTTCGCGTTTGTTACGCATTTTATTTTCCGGTTTTATCAAGGTAAAACATTTATTTAAAGTTATTATCGAGAACATTAAGAGCCGTCGTTGACGTTGTTCCATAGGGCTGGCTCTTAAGCCTCTTTTCTCTTGTCAATAATTCATAACTTATGTGCGTCGTATATTAGTAGCTTTGAAATGCGTCATGTCTACGCTAGAAATACTGTACAAATGTGCGTCATTAACAACTGTCCTCGTATGCAGGTGAACGCGTGGCTGACGTGGCTGCAGCAGCAGGAGTCCGAGGAGGAAGAGGCGGAGGAGTGATCGTTGTCTCATCTCATGTATCGCAAGCCGAGTGCCGACTAGTTCCGTTTGTTTCGTTGACGTTTACCGCCGCCCGCGCCCCCCGCACCCCACTCCGGCGTTAAATAGGTCAATTTTAGGTTTAACGTAAACGAATGTTAGTATCTCGAGATAATTTTTTGTAGGCCTTTTACTCGATTTTGATACTTTTACAATTGTATACAATGTATAGTGTTCGTTCGGTCGTGTGGTTGCACTGCGGTCTGTCCCTATGTGTACTGAGCGTGTTTTAGTTTAAATTGTAAAATATATCTATGAACGACTTAAATCAATTTTATTATAATAATTATCATGATCATTTATTTTCAATACTAGACGGACATAGTGGTTAACTGTAAGAATGCTTAAATTTCATCGTTATTTACACATTTTAGAATTTTATAAATGTAAAAAAGAAAAAATGCTCCTCATAATGAGATGTGAACGTCGATGAGTGATTTGTAATAAAGTTGTGAAGATGAGAGTATAAGTAAGTAACATTGGTCAATATGTATTCAGGATGAGAAATAAACTTCTGTGTAATTTATTATCTGTTGTGTTATTGCTACCCATCGCGAATGAGGCAGCCGCGACCATGTAACCTGCCCTTGTATAACCTTTTTTATAGCATAGGACAAACGAGCAATCAGAGCCATTTGGTGGCTACCGATGCATCCGCATGTTATGCAGATACGTTGACCTCCATCACTGATCCCCTCCAATGTGCCACTGGTTACTCAAAAACCGCACGAAACGCGACAGCAAACCTGTCACTTTAATTTGTAATTATAACAATAATTTTGAATTTACCCCTTAATTTAGAAAATAAGAATACATTTGCAACCTCGTCCCGCGTTGCGACAACTACTTACTACACGATCGTTCTAGTTTTCTGTAGACAGAGAATACAATAGACTCCTCACAATCAAAGGATCAACTTAATATGCCTATGCCATGTAAACAAGCGAGACAGAGTGATGCGATCTTTTGTCTCGCTACGCGAGAACTAGAACGGGCACGCGTTCTTTCAAGGCCAGCTAAATACATCGCCAAACAATTTTGATGTTGATTGAAGCATTTTTGTTTGTTATTGCTTAGATTTCAAAAATAATTAGGAACAGCTCAAAAATATACGATACCCAACATGGGTATCGTATATTTTTGAGCTGTTTTTGTTAGTTAGATATTATTATTATCATATTGTTCAGAATACTAAGTGATAAATGAAAGTCTACAATGTACTAATGTATCACAGGAATCACATTCCACAATTAACAAAACGGTTTTACCAGTAGGCGATCTACAGTAGATGCCGCCATCGTGGTACGTGGTGGAAACAGTAGTTCACTCAGACACTAATTATGTCGTTGGAATATCTATCGACATATCAGGAGCATTCGATAACGCCTGGTGGCCAATGCTACTTCTTAAATTAAAAAACAGGTGATGCTACTCAAATATCTATTCCTTAATTAACTCTTTGTAAGCGGTACAGCTAAACTACAGCTCGGCTATTTTTCTTATATGAAAAGTTTGACCCAAGGCTGCCCACAGGGCTCAGTACTATCACTTTATACAGGTTGATAAGAGCGAGAGGCACTAAATGAAACCACATATACTTTAAGTGCCTACAGTTAATCCGAAACTATTAAAAAAAGTTTACGACAAGTATATGAAAATATTTTTTTCAAGCAAGTTAAATGGCGAAAAATTGTTATCACTTTGTACCGCGCGGCTACAGCGAGCACGGGGTGAATGAACCCGGCCGGCCATAGTCGGAGAGCAGCTGCGATACAGCGTGTACGAAGTGAGGATAAACTTTAAAAAAATCCTATGGCTAAAGTATTGCTCAGATTGATCTAATTTTTGTGGTGTGGCCTGGAAATGATACACTAAATATGCGGTTTTATTTAATGCCTCTCGCTTGTATCAACCTTGTATATGGAATATAGGATTCGACGACTTGTTTTCCCTAGCACTGTAACGCTGGGCGTTATGTACATTGGTAGGATACGCAGATGAAGCGCTTCTAATAGTTCAGGCAAATTCGCGATCAGAAATAGAGATTAAGTCAAACAAATGTCCTTAGTTTAATAGCATCCTGGGGAAAAAGAAATAAATTAGACTTCGCACCTCACAAAACCTTTCAAATACTTTTGAAAGGCTCGTTACAATCAACTCCTCGTATTAAAATTAAAAACGTATCAGTAAAACGTAAAGAAACCTTCTCATATTTATGTTTAGTCATAAAAAATAAATTCACCTTTTTAGAACATATTATTACTGGAGAAAGAGCTAAAATAACGTTTTACGCCTTTACTAACATATCGACATCTACGTGGGGCCTATCATTTAAGACCCTAAAAATTATATACAATGCGACTTATCTAGGAACCATATGCTACGGATCTCCAGTGTGGGCAGACAGGGCTACTACTTATAGGTGCAGCCCGACGTAAACTACTACAAAGCCAAAGACTGGCGTTAATATTTTTATGTAAAGATTATCGCACCGTCAGCACGGAGGCCTTACCAGTTCTTACCGGAGTTTTACCAGTTGATCTTGAAATTCAACGTCGAGCAGCTGCTATGTACTATAACTCGAAAAACCTCTCTCACCCAAACTTTTTAGGACCCCAAGACAGACAGAAGATAACAAAACTATTTAATCCAAATAATGTAATAGATGTAACCACCCAAAACTTAATTAATGAATGGCAAGATCGTTGGTCTAATACAACTAAAGGGCGTATAATATAACTTTTTTCCATGCGTGCAAGAACGATTATCTAAACCCTGGCTCGAAGTTAATCATTACGTTTCTCAGTTTCTAACAAGTCACGGCAATTTTAAAAGCAAACTTTTTAGTTTTAAACTGGTACCGACAACCCTCCGTGATTGCTCAATAGAAGGCGACGAACAAACCGCACATCACATCCTAATGGGAGTGTAGTCTTTGGCAAGCTGAGAAAAATGTAATGCTAGATAACATTGGTGTAGTCTATTATAGCGACGTCGTGGTCAATTTAGGGAACTTTCGTGCGTTCAAACAATTTTGTCATAAATATTACTGACAACAAATGAATATAACTCAATCATAATAGTCAGGGGTATTATACGTACGTACGTACATAACAACAAAGTTTCCATATCAATTCATTTATTTATTTTTCCGTGGTGCATAGTAGCCGGGCTTCACCTGGCTGCTCTCTCTACTTCTTGGCTTATTTAAGTCATTGCAATCTTGTACTGTCTCCCGTTTTGATTAGGGAGAGAAATTGGAATTACATAACACTACTAACCTACTCCTCCTAAGTACTTTTTTCTGATTAAATTCGTTGGGGGTCCCAAGACAGATTTAGCTTTTCCCCCGGGCTCCCCCCTGCAATCATATCAAAGGGTCAAGTGTTGTTGCCGCTGTCGATTATGGCGAGTGGCGACACAGGAGTAGCAGCGGTGGGAACAAGTGGTGGGCCAAAGCCCCTAAAAAAAAAATATACTAATGTGATGAACCTGAAAAGTTGTTAGTATGGTGTGGGTCTCCAATGAACGAAAACATCTCCACAATATTGCCGTTGCTCAGCACAATATGGAATGAGCAGTGGTGTGTTTTCATAGTAAAACAAAGTATGCTTTAGACCACACAACTAAAGTAAATATTGATTTTCTTTAGCATATTTACGACATTACATGTCATATGATATTTATTTTTCAAATACAAAAAAGTTTCACTTAAATTAAATTTGAATTTGAATGACAACTTCCATTGTCTCTCAATGTGTGATTTTTGTAACACTCGCCAGCTTACTCCCCATGTCAAGCGCGCATATAGAAATTTGATTCAAAAAGTTTGATGTCCATTGGCATCAATAGTTATCAAAAGACTAGTGAGACTGGTTGGCTTATTTGCCACTTATATGTACTATAAAAATAAACATGTCTCACAAGCCCTCTTTCAGTGTGAGGCTAAAGCTGGGTGAGTTTCTATCTTCGAACGAAGATCATGATATGGCATTGCTAGATAAATAATAATTATCTCATAATATTCTTTATAGTCATCTCATGTCACAGTAGGAACTGTTGGGAGAGATTTATTTTCACAGTGCGGCTGATCTGAGCCTGTAGTTAGCAGCACAAAATTCATGTTACATCAGACAATGTTATGTCTACATATCACATCTTACATTATGACATCAGATAACATTCTTAGTCATAGTATAAATTAATAAGTAATGGTAAAAATAATTGTTAATACATTTTAATATTTCTTTATTGTGAAGTTCAAATTCAATACATTATTGGCAATGATACGAACAAAATTAACCTAATAAACACTAACAATCTTAAGTAATTAATAGGTACATCAACTCATAATAGTTCCAACCATCCATCATAATCAGAAGCCACTTTGTTCAAGAATGATCGGGGCTGAAACAAAATAAAGTTAAGTTTAAATGATCAATAGAACGTAGCAGTGAGATATATTTTATTAATGAAAATGATTATTTTAAGAATAATTGACACATTACTAATGATTGCTGTGTTAAATAAACGTGAGCAATAAAAGTTTAAGAGTTCTTACCAATTCTGATCGCTGCACAAATTAAGCAAAATGTTATTACACTACTAATGGTGTTATCCCTTGCTTGACGTTTCTCTTCTAAAGGATCAACTCTTTCACCAAGGGGTAGCCGAAACATAATTACAGATTGTAAGATTCGTTTCTAAAATGGGTAATAAATTCCTAACCTATAACTTAGTAATTTTTGTTACAAATTACAATCAGTCGTGAATCCATAGATAATACATATATACTGGAACGTGAATCAGTCAGTGTCAGACAAACGTACTAAGTAGGCTTGTATAAAATTATCGATATTTTCAATTCGATATATCGAAATTTTAGAGCGATATTTTTTTGTAACGATATATCGATATAAAATATCGAAAACGTCTCAAAAACGGTATTTTTTTTGTACCACTCTAGAATCCCAAATTCACCTTTTTTTTTAGTTTGGACTCTCTTCATATTAACTTATTATTTATAAGACGTGGCCGTGGATTGCCGACTGCTGTATGATAACGATATATCGATATATTTAAATAGGTACCGATAATGATATTTTTAAAAATATCGATATTTTATTACAATTTCGACATCCCTAGACAGAAGTCAGAAATTCAGTTCTATCCCGTAGACAGAGGATTCTTTACTCTGTCTACGAGGTGTGCTACGAGGTATCCGAAAGGACATTGGCATTTGATTATTTGACATTGATCGATCGAATAGTTTCATAAAATATCCGGTAGACAGAGAATAGTTCCGTCTACGAAATATCTAAAAAAATAACTAAACCACTACCAGTGCAAAGTTAGCATTATAAATAAAATATACCAATGTAACTTCCTGATAATGTAGGATTTTTAGTAGAGAAAGAATTGTTTAAATAGAATCAGAGCCAATAGATGGGGCCTATTCGATACACAGATTAAGTACTAGTTACTACGTAAATTCGATACAAACAATTAAAAAAAATCCGTTTTTCAATGTTACAGAATAAACATATTGTAATTTTATTTTTTACTATGATGATACAGGGTTTCTTTTTGGTCATCGGCCAAATTTTAAATTATGGAAGTAAACATCAATCCAATGGTGTGTATTGAAATATTTTGTTCAATAAAAATCAATTTGAAATGGGCCATTAAAATACATCAATCGTTATATAAACGCGAAATGTATCGACTTCAAGGTCATGACGCCGGATGAGAAACACTCGTGAGTCAGATCCAGATGCCACGTGGTTGATTAAAAATATGTTATAAACATGGGACAAAGTAATTTTATCTAATTATCTTTTTATTTCATAAATCGAATGTATTATTGGTTCTGAATCAAAACTGAAAATTTGGCCGGTGAATAAAAAGTAACCCTGTATATCGATAAAATACCGGTGTAGATACGTTGAGATAATCTATACTTCATGAGTATATATTGTAGATTTAAGCCATTATATTTTTAATTGGTTGAAATAGGGATCGTGCGCGAAACATAGAGGCAGCACTTTCGCCGTAGGTAAAACGCCCTAGTGATCATTTTAGGAATTAAGTGCTAGCAAAACACAATGTACCATTATTTAGCTAGCACAAGGTTCACATTTTAGACACTAGTTAGCGTGGCAGTCTAGAAGCTTGTTCCCTATTAAATAAAATTATTTTAGAAAAACATAATTTTGTTATTTTCTGACACACGATTTATTTATTTTTTTGTTAATATTTTGGCATTATAAAATGGCAAAAAAGGCATGCTAACCTTGTAAATACAGCAGCCGAATTGGGCCGGCACGACCGGGGAGGTACCTCTCGCTTACATGAGACCGGCGTGAAGTGACAGCTGTGCTGTCGCCTTTCGTGCGGTGTGTAAGTAGCAGGTGGCCCATAGAGGTGGGAGGAGAAAGGGGGGCAGCGCATCTGTATAGTCTCTATGCAGATGTCTATGGGCGTCGGTAGTCATGAAAATGGCTACAACTGCTCGTTTGCCCCCTTATACAATAAAAAAAAAAATACGAAATAAATCTCGGTTTATTGCATGTGTGTGTGTTCACTTTTTTATCGTAATATAATAATTCCAGACGTGAAGACTTGAGAATGGTTGTCCGCTTGCCATACTTTTCGTACATTATAATATTTGTTTAGCAGTGTATGTACCATGATATCTAAATAAATAGATTTAAGATATATGCATATTAAGAGTATAGAGACGCAATTCGCATAGCACATGCCTAGTAAGCGTAACTAGGCTTTAGTACTTATGACACGTTTTCCACATCCTTTTTTTTATTGTACCCTGGACTTAACGACGAAAATTTTAAAAATATAATATTTTCTAGGTTCTGATTAGACGAAGTGCTAAAAATTTGCAAAAAATACACAAATTCAAAACCGAATTATTAAAAATTTACTGTATACCGCACAAACATATCTGATCGAAATTTTCTTTTTGCCGGTCGGTACCTACCTCCAATATTGTTGCTGAATTGCCAGTTCTTTAAGAAATTGCTGGTATTTGACACTTACGAATACTTTGAACTCCAAATGCCACTGTCAGTCAAGAATTTATGTACTACGTGCTGTCAATTGTCATACATTTTTTATGTCAGTCTTTTCTGTTAATTATCTTTATTTCTAGAAAGTAAAAAATGTTTTGTTTTTAATTGTTTAGTCACTGTAACGTTATACATGTAGGCGCCTAGTAATTTCGTTAAACAAATGTGTCAGGAACTCTATAAATGTTTTAAATATATTTTGAAGTTGCGCAACATGGCGAGTTTAGCTCAGCTGTGAGCTGCTCACAGGAAAAATCTAAATCTTCGACGCTTTTGACACGCTCTACTTAACAGAGTTTTTAAGTTAACTGTAGTTTTAGGATTTTCGTTGAAGATAGAAAAGGTGATGGGACAGTTTGTGATTATTTGCGGTTAAATCGCGGGCAGTGTTAGCGATTGCCGTAGAATTTTGTTTGTTTTATCTTGTGTGTTGCATAAAATCCATCAAGCTGGAGCGGCTACCGGAGTACCTGCGCGATACCGTCGACTGGTTCATGGGGTAAGTACCTGAGGCAATGCTGTAGAGTTACGCAAGTTATCTAGAAGCTTTCGTACTTTGTCTAACTCGTAAACATTAGCCGACGTAATTTCATCCAATACGTATTTCAATTATTGTCAATAATATTATTAATAAATGTAATTGTTACTCGTTGTAGATAAAATAAACTGTCTAGTGGTGACATCATATTATACAATTAGCTGAGTGTCTATGTTTGCTCTTCCCTAAATTTGTCACATAATTCAAGTTACAAAATACAATTTAACAACAAACTATACCATAGTGTATAAATAATTTATTTAAAACTAGCTGATTCTATCTATCATATATTAATATATTGTGTCACACTTTTGGTGTTTATAGTCCTCTGAAAAGGCTTGACTGGATATCATGTTGTTTTCTGTATGTATTCTGTAGATATTAGAAAAGGTGTTAAAGTATACTTTACCACCTATATTTATAAAACTACACACACATATAATAAGCTTTGTATTTTAATATTTCCCTTTTCTTTTGACTCAACTTAGTTTCATATCTGTGTGAAGTTTGGATAAAACCAGAACCAGTAGGTTCAGTGATAGGCCATAGATGCAATACAAAATTCATGTATTTAATTAGATTTGTAATGATAATGGATAAATTAGTTTAGGCTTTAATTAAGAGACTAAGATAAGCTTTCAAAATAAATAAATAAACAACACCCATTCTCCCAGTTTATATTATACAATATTTCAAGCCCAGACAACTTGCAGAGATGATTATATAGTGAGATTCATTCATAATAGTGTTTGTTCTATTGAGTAATATTGTTTGTTATGCAAACAATATTGTCTTGTAGCCCAATGAGCAGTCATAGCTATCTGTTGATACTGTATAGGTTTCGTTTTGTTACTATGGCATAAGTTCAAGTCTAGAAAAACAAAAGCATAATATGATATTATATTTTTTTCTTTAGTTAATATTGTTTCTTATCAAAGTCAAATTAAGTATTCTTTGACCATATTCAGTTTCTTCTTTGAATAATTACAAGTGTTTGAAGTTCAGATATATGTTTTCTGTGTTTTTATTATTAAAATAAAAATATTATGTTATTTGACTCAATGTTTTTATTAGGCCTATGTGGGCCCGAATGATAAGTTTGCAGATGAAGATACAAGTCCATTTATAAGGACTTGTGTCTTAATCTGGTAACTCTCTGTGCAGTACATTTTGTGTATGTATACAGTAAGTAGAATGAATAAAGCATTATGTTATACTAGCAACATCACTTCACAGTTTCACTCTCATAACCCACATATAATAATGTAGAAGTATATAAACTGACCATCTAACTCGGACATTTCAATAGAATGAATTAAAATTTGGACCAGAAGTGTCAGAGATTTACGCATTCAACCAAACAAACAGATACTTCAACTTTAGAATATTAGTATAGGTATCAATTTGTGTAATTTAAAAGTTTACTGTTAAATTTTCAAGAAAAAGTATAACAAATATAATTAAGAGACAAATGCAATAGATAAAGTAATAATTTCACTGCCTGTATAGGCTCTATGCGGATGTCTAAGGGATGTCATGAAAATGACTCCGACTGCTCATTTGCCCCCTATACAATAAAAAAAAAAGGCAAACTGATCCCGTGAAATTAGGCTGCTGTAACATGTATATAAATACCAGCTGCGCCCCACGGTTTCACCCAAGCAAATCCTGTGTGTTAGTTCAAGTTCTATGTGTGTGCCAAATTTTATGAAAATGGGTTCAGCAGTTTTTGCGTGAAGATTGAAGGAGTATCAAATAAACATACAAACTTTCGCATTTATAATATTAATAGGATTTATGCAGCGTCTAAAAATAATAGAACAAACTCTTTAAACAAAAACACAAATAAAATAATAAATGTTTCACAATTGAAAAAAGAAATGAAAAGAAATTATGGTTGCACTTTTTTTTACTATCTCCCTTGATCTCCATTCACGTAGCTCATCATCATCAGCCTGAGGACAATCACTGCTGGACGTAAATCTGGGGGCATAGGTTACTTTCATGAGCCAACTTTCCTAGCTCGTTTATCATCATTTTTTTATTATCTAATATTAGTAGTGAAATCAGATTGTTGTCCTAGTGATTATTATTATGTACACAAAATATAAGTTGTGCTCACATTTTGAAGAGGTCCAGCCATAATTGTGTAGAAAAATAAAGTGGATTCTTTACAGCAATTTATCTAAACAAAAGTAAAGTAAATTGTTATCGACACACTCGAACTAAATTAATATAAATCTATAAAGATATATTATGTATTTTACTTTAAAAAATATTTAAAAAGTTTTAAGACTATCCACAAGTATTTATTAATAATATAATTTTGTACTAATGAACAACTCCATGGTGTGAATAATCTTCCTACCCTGTTCAAAGAATTGAAAAATTTAAAGCCATATAATCTTCATTCATTACAGTACATTCCCGTACACCACATATACGTACATAGGCCAATAAAAAGGAAATATTACTGCATAGATATAGTAAGTCCTTACTTACTTCTATATCGAGCAGTAGGCTGATAATGGTATAAAGAAGCTTGTCGTGACTCACTGACTGACAGATCAACAGTCTGCCAAAACTACTGGACTGATCCATCTAAACTTTAGTAAACAGGCTGCTAAGAAAATAAAATAAAAAATGTTAAAATGAAGTAAACAATATTTTTGCAAATTCCACCCTAAACATGATATAGGGTCGATAAGGAAGTTAAAACATTGTATCTAAATATTTAATTGAATAGAAACTTGATACTTTGTATATTTGGGATTCTGTGAACCTCTTCATGAAAATATTACTCCTATTTTTAATGGGCATATCCATATATTTTTCAATTTAGTGATGGTGAATAGTGTTCACTAGTACTGTGGGTAAAAGTGTGTTTTAAGTCTCATACACTCTTATATCCCTTCATGTTAAGCCCAATTTACACCTATTAAGTAGTTAAGTAGGTGCCTAAATTTTAACTTACCTTTAAGTATTTAATTGCATTGCATATGTCCAAATGTGTTTAAGTGGTTAAGCTCATTAGTTCACTCAAGACGGACATTCAACATTGTAAGAAAGTCATAAATTCTGGGACTAAATTTATTTTGGGTGGTTTTGGACATAGTTAAAAATGAAATCATTAAGGAAATAATCAAACCCACTAGACTGTGTGTAGAAATTTAATATAAGATGAGATCAGTATGGCGCTAGTAGCACTTTATTTGAGAAACAAGAAAACATGACAAATAAATAATCATTTAACCAGCCCGGGTTTATTCTTCAATACACTTATCCTTTTTACTCATCTAGTGCCTGTCCAAATGTGTCAAGTAACAAGCTCCGCCCACCAACTTAAGCGAAAAATAGAAATTCTATTTTACTAGTTTAGTAGTTAACTAAATTTTAAGTTGCAACTTGCTACTAATTTGTGTTTACATACAATGAAGCACTTAAAATTTAGTTACCTACTTAACTAGTTAATACATGTAAATTGGGCATTACTCCAAGTTACCTGCTTATCTATCTGCAATTATAATAAATTTGTCAAATCTTAATTTTTAAGTAAGGCATTTCGGTATTTTACAACAAGGTTAGTTTTATTAATTACACCACTTTAAATCCAAGCAAATCCCGACAACCTCAATGTGGTTCGAGGTGAAATATATAGTTATAATGCAGGGTTTTATGTAGGTACAGGGTTTGAAGAATTTCAAACTTGATTTCACAGATCTATTAGCTGACAATCTGTCTATTGGCTAAGTAACAAATTAATCAGAGTGTCGTTAGTGAATGGTGGTGTTGGTTCTTGAGTGGTGGTAAGTGGTGGTAAGTGGTGGTGAGTGCAGTGGCGTAACTATACCGCTCGAGGCTCGTGCCAAATTCATCGGATGGGACCCCCAACATAAAGAAGCTTTTTTACTAAATCTATTACATATAATAAAACTGTAGAAGACGTCATTTTGTCTGTATCTTATGCGTCTTTCACGCAAAAACTACTAGACGGCTTTTGACGAAACTTTTTTTTGTTATATAGGTATTAGTCCTCGGTAACATATAGGCTATAATTTATCAATGTATATAGAATGCTACAGTCGGTATCTTGACTTGAAATACACTATTGTAGGGTAAAATAACGGATTGACAATTCGGCCACATAACATTACACGTTACCATGACAACATATTTTCCAATAATGACAAGACAACGGCTGTCGGGTCGACTAGTGTGTAATAATAATTAATGTTGAGAGTTGGGATTCTCCTCTGCCTGACGCGCCTTCCGGCTGGGGTCCCGTAGCAATTTGCCTTGCCACCCTGTAGTGACGCGACTGGGTGAGTGGTAGCGTGTGGTAGCGAGTGATGTGCGGTGCGGCGGCGCGGA